>PVIY010033985.1:0-27562 GCA_004026745.1 Myrmecophaga tridactyla | reverse complement strand
GGGTAAGGGGTATGGTATGTATGAGTTTTTTCTTTTTATTTCTTGCTCTGGACTGATACAAATGTTCTAAGAAATGATGGTGGTGATAAATACACAACTATGTGATAATATTGTGAGCCATTGATTGAACACCAAGTATGGAATGTTTGTATGTTAAAAATGTTTGTGTTTGCATGTTGTTTTGTCAATAAAAATATTTTAAAAAAAACAAAAACATCATATCTCAGCAGCACTCTCTGCCCTAGACCCTCTAAAGGTGCCATCTCACCTACAGTAAAAGCCCAAGCCCTTACAATGACAAATGCAGCCTGGTGTGATCTGGCTTCCTGCACCTCTTGAACTG
This sequence comes from Myrmecophaga tridactyla, assembly GCA_004026745.1. Lineage (NCBI taxonomy): Eukaryota > Metazoa > Chordata > Mammalia > Pilosa > Myrmecophagidae > Myrmecophaga > Myrmecophaga tridactyla. The sequence goes on along the minus strand of PVIY010033985.1, from coordinate 27,219 downwards.
CTTGTCTTATATCTTTTCCCACCACCCTTTGGAGGCAACCCCACTAGCCTCCTTGCTGTTCCTCAGACATTCCAGGTATGCCCCCACCTTAGAGTCTAATATTCCTTCTGCCTGGATGTGCTTTCCCCAGATATCTACCTAATTAACTTTCTTTCCTCCTTCAAGTCTTCTCACAAATTTCAGCTTTCCTCTGAGGCCTACCTAGACCCCTGCTTCCTGAATACTTCCACCTCCCTACCATCTGCCTACTCTAATTTTTCTTTTTTTTTTTTCCCATATTACTTGTGATTTCATGTCTCAACTTGACTAGTTTACTGTACCCAACTGTTTGTTTAAACACTGGCCTACTTGTTAATGTGAAGGTTTCCTATAGTTGGGATTTGCATCTATAATCAGTTGATTGCATCTGCAGCAAAAGAGATTGCCCTCAGCAGTATGGATAATCTCCTCATCTAATCAGTTGGAGGTGCTAAAGCAAGAAGTGAGGGTTTCAGAGGTCAGAAGAATTTCTGCCTCAACTTCAACATGGTCTCTTGCCAGAATTTCCTGCCAGCCAGTTTCCTCTGGGGAATCCAGACTAAAGGCTTCAACATCACATTTATCAGTTTCCAGCCTGCAGCCTGCCCTACAGAGTTCAGGCTTGTCAGCCACCACAATTACATGAGCCAATTCCTTATAATAAATCTCTTACATGTATATCTCCAGTTGGTTCTGTTTCTCTGAAGAACCCTTACCACCTTCTCACATACTATATAACTTAACTGATTATTATATTAATTATTTGTTGTGGGTCTTCTGAGTTGTGTTATAAGCTCCTAAAGGACAGAAATCTTGGTCTGTTTGAAGAAAACTCACATTTCCCAAGTACCTAGTCAGGGCCTGGTACATAGCAGACATTCAATAACTAGTGAAATAAAAGAAAACACTGAATCTGCTAGAGAAAAGTTGTATGGTTTTGAGGGCTGATACCAGCAAAATCATGGTCAGGCTAAGGGCACATATACATCTGCATTCCCTTGCGAGATTCCACTGAAATGATAAAAAGATATTTTTAAAGGAAAGAAAAAGCAGTCCTGAAAAACCAAGAAAGAGAGTCTGCAGCAAAGCAGAGAGTTTAAGAAAACTCTGGAAGATAAGCTGCATATGGGAGTGGACGGTGGTTGTCAGTGGTTTCTTAGGGCTGCTATAACAAATCATCACTAACTCGGTGACTTAAACTACAGGAGTTTATTTCTCACTGCTCTGAAGGCCAGAAGTTGGAAATCAAGATGTCAGCAGGGTTGGTTCCTTTTGGAACTCTGAGGGAGAATCTGTCCCAGGCCTTCCTCCCGACCTCTGGTGGCTCCTGGTAAGCTTCGGCATTCTGTGACCTAAAGCTGCTTCACTCCAATCTCAGCCTCTTCTTCATAGAACCTTCTTCTCTTTGTCTCTGTGTCACAAATCTTCCTCTCCTTTCACTTATAAGGACACTAGTCATTGGCTTTAAGGCCCCCCTTAAATTCAGGACAATCTCATCCTGAGATTCTTAACTATATTTCCAAACCCTTTTTCCGAATATGGTCACATTCACAGATACTGGGAGTTAAGACTTAGACTGTCTTTTGGGGGGGACACTATTTAACACACTGCAATGGTTAAGCAATGCAGGCAGTCAACAACCCTGCCCTAAGTGCTGGGGTACAACAGTCAGCAGTACAGACTCCTTGAGTCAACTCTCAAAGAGTGTGGGGAAGGCATGCAGAAAATAAACAGGGAACAAACAAGCATCACTTTATGCCAATAAATGCTATATAGAAAATTAAAACTGGTAATTTGATAGAGAGTACTTAAAAGTTTGGATCCTAGCAATAAAGGGAAAAGAAGAAGGAAATAAAATGTAGACGGTAGGTGAGACTTAGGTAATATTTGAAATCCTGTAAGAAGATTAGATTTTCTTCTAGTTGCAGTAGGAACCCAGTAGATGGATAACAGCAGAGAAGTGACATGATCAGGTTTACATTTTTAAAATATCTCCTTGGTTTCTGTGTGCAAGATGGATTGTAGGTTAAGTGCAAGAGTGAAGTCAAGGAGATAAATTAGCAGTAAGCCAAGCAAAAGAAAAAGAAGATGAGGGTTGTAGCAGTGAAGATATGAGAAGTAGTTTAAATTTTAGAATTGTTTGGAGGCAGTGATACCAAGAACTGCTAATACATTAGATATGAGATGTGAAGGAAAAAGAAGAATTGGTGGTGAATACTAAGTTTTTCACCTGACCAAGCAATAGATGATATTATTTACGGAGATCGGAAAAAATTGGATACGCACAAATTTGTAGGTGTGTTTGTGTGTGAAAGTGGTGGTATTAGGGATACAGCCTGATTTACACCAATATTTCTTAGAAAAACCTTCTATTTATAAGCCTCATGCATTAGAACCCACATTTAGCAGTCTCATTTAAGAGTAAGAAGTGTTGGAGGGAGAGCGGTACATAATTTCAGAGGAAAGCTATGTCTGCTGCTTAGATGAAACAACTAGCAACTCTTTCATGGATTTCATGCCAAGGATCACAAGCCTCCTGAGGAAACCCAGTTGCATGAAAGGGGAGTTTCTGAAGGAATAAACCCAACAACTAAGCTTAGAAGAAACTGAGATCATTCAGAAACACACACACACACACACACAAACCTCCTAAAAAGGATATTTCATAACCTAAAAAATTCAAAAGTACATTTGTAATTAAAAATCTTCCCCCAAAGAAATCTCTACACTTGGGTGGCTTATTTCTAAGAATTCTGCCAAACATTTAAAAAATAAATAATATCAATGGTGCAAGCCTTTTTACAAAATAGAGAAAGGAAGATTATGAAACTACCATAACATTTTTACCAAAATCTGACAAGTAAATTACAAAAAAGGAAAATTATAAGCCATGTCATTCAGGGACTTAGATATAGAAAGTCTAAACCATATATGAGCAAATAAAATTCAATGATATATGAAAATAACACTGCATCATTTTAAAGGAAGATTTATTCCAGGAATGCAAGGTTGGTTTGACATCCTAAATGCAATCAAAATGGAGCACCAAATTAATCAAATTATATAATTATCTCAATATATGTGGAAAAATCATTTCATAAAATTCAATACCTATTCATGATTTTTTAATGTAGGGAATTTCTTTATGCTGATAAAGAGTATCCACAAAGAAACTCAGAACAATTAACATAATTTAATGATGAAATATTGAAATCTTTCCCCCCAAATTGAGAACGAGACAAGATTGCCCACTATGACTTTTACTCAACATTGTATTAGAAATATTAGCCAGTACAATAAGGCAAGGAAAAAATAAAACAAAACTGTTATTATTAACAGATTAAAGAAAGGCATAAATCTTCAAACCAAAAAGGTCCACCAAGTGTCCAGTGGAATGAATGAAAAGATATCCACACTGTTTTAGTTTTCTGGCTGCTGTGTCAAATACCATGCGATGGATTGGCTTGAACAATAGAAATTTGTTGGCTTTCTGCTAGCGATCCTTGATCCTTGGTTTTTCTGTCGTGTGACAATCACATGGGGCCCTCTCCTGGCTTCCTTGGGTTCTGCTGACTTGTGGTTCCCTCCTGTGTTTTTTTTTCCTCTGGCTGACTTTCACTCTGTTTATAAAATACTCCAGTAATCCAAATTAAAGCTCAACCTGTTTAAGTCCACACCTTAACTAAAGTAACATCTTGAAGAGGTATTATTTACAATGGATCCATACTCACAAAATGGATTAAGCTCAAGAACATGTTTTTCTGGGGTACATAGCTCCAAGCCACAACATACCTACATCTTTTTTGGTGAAATTTCAGAACTCCAATGATAAAGAGGAAATTCAGAACAATTCAGAAAGAAAAAAACATTCTTATAGATAGTCTTGGACTTTCCATTCAGCCATCCTGGATGATGGAAGATGGTGGAAAAATGCCTTAAAGTTCTATGGGAAGATGCTTTTGATACAAAACCAAACCATTAGTGATATGTGAGGGCAAACAAAGCTAACTTTGGATAGACAAGGAATCTACCATGCATAATATGTAAAAATGAATATCTCAAGAAAGTTTTCTGGGACTCAGGGTAGTATGCTTCTTCAGTGCATTGCTGTAATCAAGAAGTGTAGGGCTACAGACATTGTTAGTTGCTTGCTCTACAACCATTTCTCCCTGCTCACTTTGCTAACAAACCCTAATTTTGTTCCAATATGAAATGACAATGTGCTCCAGGCAAGGCAAGCCAGAAGGTTAAATTTTAATTAGTCTAAACCATTCATGGTAAATCCATTTTCCTTGCCATTGATCAGTTAGGGCAGCTGATGAAATCCTTGCCAATCAGATCTTAGGGGAAACTTCTAGAAAACTCCTGAGCATGATTTTCCTTGCTGATAAAAGGAAACACAATAGAAAAGCCCTTCTCTCTTCTGCTCAGATTTTTGTACCTGCCTATGAAGCCAAGAGCTGGGGCACCTATCTGTAACATCAGGGAACAAACCTGAGAACAATAGACAACATGAGGGATGACAGAATGGAAAAATAGAAAGAGGCTGGCTTGCTGATAGTATCAGAGTTGCTTAATTAACCCACCCTTGAACCAGTCTACCTCTAGAATCCTTATTACATGAGATAATAAATTTTCCTTTCTTTTAGTCACTTCTAGTTGGATTTTCTGTTGCCTCCAACCAAAAGGATACACTTGAGACTAAATAATGAAACAATTTGTCCATTGACATATTTGTAGATCTATGCTTTTGTGGTCTAGACCAGCCCCTGAGCAAAGCCACAGATGTGGTCAAAGAGGCTGGGGCTGCAGAGGGTATGTTGCAAGCTTTAGTCCCCTTTCAACTAGAAAGGCCAAACTGACAGTAAGTATGGTGAAAAGCCACAAAGGAAAAAGATCATTGGTAAAATCAGGGTGAACTTAGACACCAAATTCTGAAATGTTAGGGTATAACAGAAGCATCAATGTGAAACACAAACACTATGTAAATGGGCTGAAGATTGTGGATGAATGTTGGATGCCTCAGCTCTAGGGAAACAGCCAATGTGAAGGTCTAAGACTTCTCAGGACTCTTGCTACCATTTCTATCCATCTGGGACTTAGAAGAACAATAAGAAGATTCTCTGATGACTACAGCTTCCATAAGCATCTGCCTGCTATTCATTACCTTCCAGAAGCTTTTCATTGCTAGCATCTGCAGAGCTGGAATAAGATGGGTGGGTGCCAGCCCCTCTCATTAGGCCCCTGGCCTGGGTCATTCAAGATCCAGCACCTCAAAACCACTTCCTCAAGGCTCTTCAAGTGATGGTTGAAGCCATGAGAAGCATTTCTTAGGCTGTGATTTTACACAGTGAGGTGACTTGAAGACCCACCAGAGTAGAAGGTGTGACTCATGCTTGGTCATCACGCCTGACAAAATGAAGTCACTTGGTGTACTTACACCAACTAATACGGAGATTCTCGGCCCTGAGAATCACCTGTATTATATTAGAATCACCTGGAAATTTTTATTCAATTTGTCTAGCGTGGAACCCAGACAAAGGTTTAGGTTGACAGCTCACTAGGTTATTATATTAACAAGTTTCACAAAAGAAAAGTCCCTTAGTAGGAAGTAGGTCCCATGAGTTAAGTATGGAAACAGAGATACTCTGTGGTTCAGTGTTAATAGAAGGGTGAGAGCCCATGGAATTCCCAAAGTTGTTTGAGTGGGAGACCAGACCCTAGATCAAAGCCCTTGAGTCCCATGAGTAGGGTGTACTTCTTCCTTGCAACATCCTCAGATGATGTCTATTTTGTTATTGATGTTTTTGCTGCTCCTGCCACAGCTGTTATTATTATACTATTTGGATTTGGACATAAACTAAAAAAAAAAGGCAGGCATAGCTGAGAAATAAATGCGTCTCCAACTTAAGAACAAGCTGTCACCCAATATTTCGTTTGTAAGTTGGTCATTGTTGTGCATCAAGGGTCAGCTTATGGAGGATTGCGCTTTTTTTTTTTCCCTGCTTTTTCTGCAGCTCACAATTTGGCCACAGAGTAGTCCTCCTGCACTTACATCATCCTGCATTCCTTATAGCCTGGTTCCTGCCGGACTGGATGTGCCAGTTTGAAAATATTACATACCCCTGAAAAGCCATGTTTTAATCCTGATCCAATCTTGTGGGGGCAGTTGTTTCTTTTAACCCCAGTTCAATATTGTAGGGCAGAAACTTTTTATTAGATCATCTCCGTGGAGATGTGGCACACCAAGCTGTGGGTGTGACCTTTTAATTAGGTGGAGATGTGACTCCACCCATTCTGGGTGGGTCTTGATTAGTTTACTGAATCCTTTAAAAGAAGAAACATTTTGGAGAGATCTCAGAGCAGAGACACAGATGTTTGGAGATACTTGGAGCCCAATAGACATCACCATGTGCCTTCCCATGAGATGTTAAGCAAGGCAGAAACTGGAGAAAGCTAAGCGAAGCCAAGAGATGAAAACCAACCCTGGAGAAACAAAGTGAGGAATCCCCACAGGAACAGAGACTGAAAGTGATGGAGCCCAGAAGCAAGGGATGAGCAAATGCCAGCCACATGCCTTCCCACCTGACAGAGGTGTTCTGAACGGCATTAGCCTTTCTTAAATGAAGGTAAACTCTTGTTGGTGCCTAAGTTTGGACATTTTCTCAGCATGAGAACTGTAAAGTCATAACTTATTAGATTCCCTTTTTAAAAGCCGTTCCTGTTTCTGTTACACTGCATTCTGGCAGCTCAGCAAACTAATACACTGGGTAGGAACTCAGGTCATAGGAGCTGATAGTGCATGTCTCTCCCACCTCTGCACCCATTGACATTATATTGGAAGCTTGAAACTTGCCATGTGAAAGTATTTACACCACAGAAATTGGCAATGCTGCAAATATCCCCCCCAGACTGCTAAACATTTACCAGCATACATACAACTAGCTCATTTCTTTCTGTTTTAGGAAACACTTAAGGTATTTGAAGAAGATACTTGCTATTCACTAGAGAGGACTTATTGCACATTTATTTCCACTTCCTCCTGTCATCCACTTAAATTATTGTAAACAGCAGCAAAAATAAAAGGTGTTAGCCTAAGACAATAGAGAGAATGAAAGGTAGATCACCAGCTATGAGACACCTTGTAGTCTTCATTTCGGACCCTCTGAGCCTCATCCTGTCCCAGCTACAGCTGCAGTGACAAACTCTGGGAGGACTTCAACCGGCTTCCCACAGGCAGCGTCTGACCAAGCCTCGTCTCCTGCCCCAGCCTTCCCTCGTGATGTTGAGGCATGGGATAGTGCAGGACCCCACTGGGCTCCCCCACACAGGAACCTGGAAGTGAGGGGTACACCTTTGACTAGTGGGAGGTGGGAGCCTTTGGGCCCCCTTTTTCCCCCAGTGGACTTCTCATAGGATGGTCCTGCAAGATAGGGCAATTGGTGGTTCTTTTACCGGTCAGCACATCCTTGTTTGGACTTTTCCTCCCCTCCTGTGTCACTCTCCTGGAGTGTCACTTCTCCCTGGGCTGCACTTTCTACTACTATAGTAGCTCATTAGCCTCTGCCTCTGCATAGCCCAGGCTAAGACAAAATTTCTGGAGGAGAGAGAACAGGTGGTGAAGTGGTAACAGCTGATGTCCAGTGAGAAAGCAAGTGCCAGAGCATAGCACAAAGAAGTCTGAGATCTGGAAGGGAAGAGCAACTCCAGCCTCAAGGGCCCTGGATTTCCAAGCACAAGAAATACTGCAGAGTGGAGGGTGGCACCAAAAAATAGGCAAAAAACATAGGGATTATTGCAAGCTATAGCTTCAGTCAAGTGTTCATACTCTGCTCCAGGCAACTCTGGAGATCATATTAGAACAGTGGAGATCAGCCCTCACTGTACAGAGACATTCGACAGAACAGCTGGCATTCAAAGGTCAATGCCATGGGAAAAAAAAATTTTAATTTAAGAAACTGAAAAGGAATGAGAGTACAATGTAATGCACAAAACTTGATTGGATCCTGGCTTGGACCAAACAATGGACGCCTATATGACATTGGGACAGCTGGAAAAACAGACTATGAAATGGATATTAGGTGACATTATGAAATTTTGTTAATTTTCTTAGGCATGATAATCGTATTGAGGTTATACACACAGAGACACACAGTGTCCTTACTCTTAGCAGATGCTGCTGATATATTTAGAGATGAAGTATTATTATGCCTGCAACTCAATGTCAAATAGTTCTGAAAATAAATGGGGGTGTGTTAACACAGGTAGAGATGGTAGACACAAGGGCAAACAACCTATATGTAAAGCAAATGAATGCATCACCCCATTATCAATGTTTGAATCCAGGTAGAGGATATCTAGTGTTAATTGTACTATTATTTCAATTTTTCTATACATTTTTAAAATGTCACAGTAAAACATGGAGGGGTGGAGAGATAATGAACCATGCCTTCAAGAATCTGAAGACAATGTTTTCTTTATTAAAAAAAAAGTCTACTTACGTCTATATTCACTTACTCATTTTATCTAAATGCATGAATGTACTCATGTCACTTGTGCTTTTCAGAGGGCAGCCTTATTTTTGTTTTCCTTTCTTGCTTGATTCACTTGTCATCCTCCTTTTGTCCTTCCCACAATTCTCTTAAGACCGACCAAATAACCGATGTTAGCAATCTAGAGGGAAGCCCTTCTTTATTCCCCAGTCTCATGAAATCATATACAGATCTAAATATGCTCATGGATATAAACAATTACTTTATACATGTATAGGGTTGACACTTTATTTTGCAAGCAAGGTATAATTTGAATTTTAAACATGCTGGTGAGTGTAAGTGATATCACATTGTTGCTTTAATTTGCAATTCCCTGATCACTAATAAATTTAAGTACCTTTTCATATGTTTGCTGGCCTTTCTGATTTGTACTTCCTCTAAAGCCTATTCACCTCTTCTATTCATTTTTCTGTTGGGTTGCTTCTATCAGCTTTTTATTGTCAATTTGTAAGTGCTTTTTGCATGTAATAGAAAGAGATAACCTTTGTCATCTCTAGTAAGTGTTTTTTTCAAATCTATTGTTTGTTGATTTGGTTTATAATATCATTCATGATGCAAATGCTTTTAGTTTGTATAGACTCAAATATGTCTATCTTTTCTTTTCAAGCTTCTGAATTGTCATTCTGGTAAAGAAGGTCTCCACACTCTTAAATTATACAGAGATTTTGCTTTCTACATCTAATTCTATAATACAGCTGTATCTTCTTCCTGAACAAGAGATGAGATAGTGATTCACTTTTATTTTCTTATAGAGGTATGGTGAATTATGCCAGAAGCAGTTACTAAACAATCCTTCTTTCCCCACTACAGTAAATGATCACTTTTGTCATTTATTAAATTATCTCCAGGATCTAATTTCAGATTCACTGAAATCTACAGTTAGTTCTACTGACCTATTTGTCTATTCCCATTCAAATACCATATTGATTTTACTGCAGCACCTCTATAGTATGATCTGATACCAGGTAAGACAAGTTTTATCATTAAGCTTCTCTCTCATATATTCTTAACTACTCTCTAGACTTTAGTCTTCTATGGAAACTTTAAGGTTATTTTATCCAACTAAAAAAAAAAACTGCTTATTTTTCCATTAAATTTACATAGTAATTTAAGGAGCATTGACATGTTCATAATGTAAAGTTTTTCCCATCCAAAAACATAGAAACATGCTTTGTTTCTGTTCAGATCTTTTGTCTTTCAATGTCTTCATATTTATCTTTGTTTAGACCAAGAGCCTTTCTTATTAAATTTATTTATAACTATTTTATAGGTTTTGTCATTATTGTCCAAAATATTTTTCACATTTTATTTCAAGGTAAAACTAGAAAAAGGATTATTAGAGAAATTATGCAATATAAAAGCACAATTTATTAATAAATTATAATCATCAAAAATGCACACGCACCAAACAACATGGTAACTCATATCTAAATAAAAATAATTTGAAATATATGGAGAGCCTGATGAAAATACGAGTCTAGTGGAAGGCTTGAATATACCTCTCTCAGAACTGAACAGATCTAGGAGATAAAAATAAGCGAGCATATCCCCTATGCCTGCCCATGCAAAAAAAAAAGTGAGAATATAGAAGAATAAAATACCACAATGAGAAACTTGATTTTAAAATGTGTGTAGAGACTTATACACCTCAAATTGAACACTATGTATTTTAACTGCTTTCTTGAGATAAATTTGCATACTCTAAAATTGACTCATTTTCAATGACTCCAAGTAAATTTACAGAGTTATGGATCTATCACCACAATCCAGGTTTCCAACATCTCCACCATGGTGGATATTAGGAAAAGGAGGCCAAAAATGAAAGGAGCTTTAGGAGAAATCTTTGTAAATAACAGGGATGCTTGAGTGTCAACCCATGCCACATGTATTAGAATTACATGGTCACTCATAATCAATAGATAATGTCAACACTAAGAAACCTCTATGCTGAAGATTCAGTTTTTTAATGGTTTAGGTTAACTGGAATTCTCCAGAATGAGTTAACTTCTCTGTCTGGTATGGTAATATGTGAAATGACAGATGTGTCAATAGATTTCCTTTTATTTTTTTAATCACTCTATCACTTGGCAAGTTTTTAGCCCAAGCAACTGTATATTCAAGTAAAAGTGTCTTAGAAAATGGAGTTTATTTTTCTTACATACCGAGCAGTTTCCAGGGTTGGTTAAGTGTCTCCAGTGTCACGATTCTGGGGCTGCTCCAAGATTCTCTTGGCCTTACCCCACAGGGTCCTAGTTTGGCTGAAGCTGCTGCACATGTCTCCTCACAGGAAAACATCCAAAAGCTAGAAGAAAGGGGTGGGGCATTCTCCTGTATGTCCAACTTTCATATGGGCCTTTTCCAGAAGCCCCCAGTAGATGTGCCATCATGGCTCACTGGTGGGATCGGGTCACGTACCCAGGCCCTAGCTGCAAAGGAGGCTGGGAAGCTAGCAGCCAGCACGCTCTGCCTCTGGAGTAGGTGGGGGGCTCTGGGGCAAGCCGTGGGGGAGACAGCCAGATGTAAGTGAAATTTTGAGAGGTGATTCGGACTATTGTTCCTCTCCAAAATAACCAGTCTTTACCGAGATACACACTTGTGCTTTTCTTTAGTTTCAGTTTATAACAACAGAGATCTTAGCACCACAGATTTCCTGGAGAGCCAAGGGCAGACAGCATTTCTGGCTTTCACCATCAGAGCTGTGAACTCTTTCCACTGCCTTCTCTATTCCAGAAAGCACTCCCTGCCTATCACTTAATATTGCTTACAAGGGTCTTGACTTTTAAGCAATGTGACATTCAATGTGTATTTAAATGCCATCCATTACCGTCAAATGGTGACATTTACTTCATTTGTAATTCAGAAAAAGAAAACACATATCTGAATATAGCAGAAAGACATTCATATCAAAGATAATGGACCAAAACAATTGGCGTTCCTTGCACTTCAAGTTTGGAGAACAGAGCTAATAAAAGATTAAAGAGAAAGCCCAGGAGCCGCCGGAACAAGTTTGAGCAATCACTTGTCACTTGAGGTTAGCACAGAAGTTATTTTAACAAGATATTACTTGCAGAATTTCCACCATAAATCTTTCATTAAGACCTGGAATCTCAGGCAAGACATTTCCCATGGAAGGTTGTCAGAAATAATGCTGCTTCATAAAGCTCCCTTTAAAACGCGAAGCTGAGAGATGCTAAGTGCAGAACCCAGTGACCTGCGTGTAAATCTAGGATTATTATGGATGTTCCTGGACTCCAAGAGGCAAAATACATTGTTTGGAAGTGGCCATTAACGAGCCTCTTTAGATAAGCCCTGAACAGTGCCAATGAGTGTTCATCTTGCACTCGGATCTGCTTAGAGGGAAGCCCCTGGGTTGGATGTAACAAGCCTAGACACGTTTTGATTGTGCTGCCGTCACCCCTGGGTCCCATAAGGAAAGGGCAGTAGACAGTTCAGTAAGAGAAAGACAAATACTTCAGAATTCCAGCACCTCAGGAACCTTGGCAGGTCGCGCTGACCTTCCCGGTTCGGCAGGATCTCTCATCCCTAGTGTTTTCGGGAAAGCGTCCTTGCCCCCCTGCGGAACCCTGACCCCGCGCGTCTCCCAGCATTTCCTCCTGCCGACATCCAACAAGCGGGTTGCGTCCATTCCAAGCGGAAAGTTCTTCTCTGCCCCAATTGTATTTTTTGTCTTTCAATTTACTGGCATCCTTTTTCATTGTTAAAAATAAAAACACGTTTGAAGAAAGTACCGGACTCTGCATTTCTTACCAAAGCAGGAAGTTTTATCGGCTGGGTTTTGGCCCAACCGAGTGCAGAACTGCAGCGGGTCCACGGGGGTCGTTGGGTGGCTGCAGCTCCGCCTGCCGCAGCCCGGCCCATTGTTCCTCCCTGGTCCACTGCCAGGAGCGTCTTAGACAGTAAGTCACTCTCCTGGATTTTAAGACCAATTAAAAAAAAATTGTCAGTTTAGACAATGGGAATGCTTGAAATGGAGCAGAAACAAACACTTTTAGGAAATCATATGCATAATATACACTTGATAAACGTACCCTCTAGGACTTTGGTTTAAAAAAAAATACTGCCAGGTGCCAGGTATGTTAATGTTTGAAGCATCCCAGTTTTGGGGGTCGTCTCAACCCCTGTAAATTGGATAATTAAAATATGTGGTATACAAACTTTGAAATCTGTTCTTTAATGTCTTGTTAAAATGTACTTTGAAATGTATTGCTTTCTAAATATATATTTCACAATTTTTAAAGTTTAAAAATACAAATAATAAAATACATGATATATTACGGAAGGCAATTACGAGATGGGGAGAATTTTAAAAATAAATGACAGAGATGGGGGTGGGTTGGATGTTTATGTTATGCCATATAAAGTGATTTTAAAATACTTTTGTATTTTAACAGTGCAGATACTTATTGTGGACTAAAACCCAACAAGAGCGAAATTCCTTATCAGCTGTAACATAGTGCTTGTCAGTTCTAACAGTGGCTGATCCCTATGGGTCTTGGCAATTCCTGGGGCCTAGGATCACTAGTAATAATTAGCTTGAGTGTTTTCATTTTTTATATAGGAATACCTTGTACCTATCATATTCACAAAGAATACTGTTTCCCATACATTAATGGTAGGGTCTAGGTTGGAACTGTCTCTAGGGAAGATAATTTGTTGGCATCGGTTACAAATGCACCTACATTTACCTTTAACCTGTAATTCTGCCTCAAATGATGTATCCTACAGAAACAATCACACATGTGCAAAAAGACGTATGGGCAGAGGTATTTATTTAGGCCCCATCTGTAATAACAAATTATTAGAAACAAACTCAATGCCCATCAATAGGAGACTGGTTAAATTAATTATGTTCTATCTATAAAATGCAACCTTTCAAAAACAAAGTGAAGAAGAATCTCCCAGGGGAAGATAGTGAAGTAGGGAACTGCAGAACACATTCCTCCTCCAAAAGCAGATGTGAACAGGCTGGAACTGTTTAAAAGAATGGTTCTGGGGCTCCAGAAGCCCGGGAAGCACAGTACAGCATCCAGGAAAGAGTGGGGCAGGAGACCAAGCAGCTATGGCAAAAAAAACCTGAGTGAATCATGCTGCCGGGGCTATACTAATACCAGACAAAATAGACTTTAAATGCAAAAACATTATAAGAGACAAAGAAGAACATTATATATTAATAAAGGGAAGAATCCACCAAGAAGAAATAACAATAAAAATATTTATGCACCTAACAGGGTACCCCAAAATACAGGAGGCAAACACTGGCAAGACTGAAGGGAAAAATAGACGTCTCTATCATAATTGTTGGAGCCTTCAATACACTACTCTCATCAATAGATAGAACATCTAGACTGAGAATCAATAAAGGAACAGAGAACTTCAATTAAATGATAAATGAACTAGACCTAACAGACCTATTCAGAACATTAAACTCCAAAACAGCAGCATATACATTCTTCTCAAGTGTTCTTGGATCATTCTCCAGGATAGACCACATGTTGTGTTACAAAACAGGCCTCAATAAATTTAAAAAGATTGAAATTATACAAAGGACTTTCTTTGACCATAATGGAATGAAGCTGAAAATCAATAACAGGCAGACACCAGAAAAATTCACAAATATATGGAGGCTAAACAACACACTCTGAAATAATCAGTGGGTCTGTGTTAGTTAGATTCAGTTGTCAACTTGGCCAGGTGAGCATACCTAGTCTTGTTGCTGCGGACATAAGCCAACGGTACGTGAACCTCATCTGTTGTCAATTACATCTGCAGTCAGGTCAGCTAGGAGGCGTGTCTGCTGCAATGAGTGACATTTGGCTTAATTGGCTGGTGCTTAAATGAGAGAACGCAACGTAGCACAGCCTAAGCAGCTCGGCATTCCTCATCTCAGCACTTGCAGCTCAGCCCAGGCCTTTGGAGATGGAGAAAGAAGTCACCCCGGGGAAAGTTGTTGGAACGCAGGGGCCTGGAGAGAAGGCCAGCAGAGATCAACCTGTGCCTTCCCATGTAAGAAAGAACCTCAGTGGAAAGTTAGCTGCCTTTCCTCTGAAGAACCAACAAAATAAATCCCCTTTTATTAAAAGCCAATCTGTCTCTGGCGTGTTGCATTCCGGCAGCTAGCAAACTAGAACAGGGTCAAAGAAGAAATTATAAGAGAACTCAGTAAATACCTCAAGACAAATTAAAACAAAAAAACAATATATCAAAGCTTATGGGATGCAGTGAAGGCAGTTGCTCAGAGGGAAATTTAGACCTAGATGCCTACATTAAAAAAGAAGAAAGAGCTAAAGCCAAAAACATAACTGCACACCTGCAGGAACCAGAAAAAGAAAAGCAAAATAATCCCAAAGTGAGCACAAGAAAAGAAATAACAAAGATTGGAGCAGAAATAAATGAAATTAAGAACCAAAAAAAAAGAGAGAGAGAGAGAATAAACAAAACCAAAAGTTGATTCCTGGAGAGTAATTAAAATGGAAAAACCCTTGGCTAGACCGACAACGAACAAAAGAGGGAAGGTGCAAATACATAAAATCAGAAATGAGCAAGGGTCCTCATTACTGACTCCATGGAAATAAAAGGATGCCAACAAGTTAGAAAACTTAGATGAAATGAACCAATTCCTAGAACCACATGAACAGCCTGTGCTGACTCTACAAGGGATAGAAGACCTCAACAGACCGATTATAAATAGAGAGACTGAATCAGTCATCAAAAACCTCCCAGCAAAGAAAAGTCCAAGATCAGATGCCTTCACAGGTGAATTGTACCAATCATTCCAGATTAATTAACATGAATTCTGCTTAAATTCTTCCAAAACATGAAAGAGGAGTGGACACTACCTAACTCATTTAATGAAGCCAACTTTACCCTAATACCAAAGCCAGATAAAGAGACCACAGAAAAGAAAATTTCAGACTAATTTTTCTAATGAATATAGATGCAAAAATTCTTAACAAAATACTTGTAAATCAAATCCAACAACACATCAAAAGAATTTACACCACGATCAAGTGGGTTTTATCCCAGGCATGCAAGCATGGTTCAACACCAGAAAATCAATTGATGTCATAGACCACATCAACAAATTGAAAGAGGAAAACTACATGATCATCTCAATTGATTCAGAAAAGGCATTTGCAAAATCCAGCATCCTTTCTTGATAAAAACATTTAGAAAAATAGGAATAGAAGGAAGCTTCCTCAACCTGATTAAGGGTGTATATGGAAAACCCACTGCTAACATCATACTCAGTGGTGAAAGACTGAAAGCTTTCCTTCTAAAAACTGGAACAAGATGAGGATGTCCACTGTCACCACTGTTATTCAACACTGTGCTAGAGCAGTTAGGCAAGAAAAATAAATAAAAGGCATCCAAATTGGAAAGGATGAAATAAAACTTTCACTGTTTGCAGATGATAGGATCCTATATATAGAAAGTCCCAAAAATCTACAGCAAAGCTAATAGATCTAATAAGCGAGTTTAGCAAAGTGGCAGTATATAAGATGAACATGCAAAATTCAATAGTGTTTCTAAACACTAGTAATGAACAATCTGAGCAAGAAACCAAGGGAAAATCCATTTACTATAACAACTAAAAGAATCAAATACCTAAGAAAAATTTAACCAAGAATGTAAAGGACCTGTACACAGAAAACTACAAAACATTACTTAAAGAAATCTAAGAAGACCTAAATAAACAGAAGGACACCCCGTGTTCATGGATTGGGAGGCTAAATATCATTAAGACATTGATTCTACCCAAAGTGATTCACAGATTCAATGCAATCCCAATCAAAATTCCAACAGCCTACTTTGCAGATTTGGAAAAGCCAATTATCAGACTTATTTGGAAGAGTAAGGACCCCTAATAGCAAAAAACATCTTGAGAAGGAAGAACAAAATTGGAGGACTCACATCTCCTGACTTTAAGGCATATTACAAAGCTATAGTGATCAAAACAGCATGGTACTGGCATAAAGCTAGATATACTGGCCAATGGAATCAAAGTAAGAGTTCAGAAATCAACTCTCCTATCTGCAGCCAATTGATATTTGACAAGCTGCCAAGTCCACCTAACTGGGGCAGATTAGTCTCTTCAACAAATGGTACTGGGAGAACTGGATATTCATATCCAAAAGAATGAAAGAGGACCCCTACCTCACACCTTATACAAAAATTAACTCAAAATGGATCAAAGGGGGCGGCTGCCGTGGCTCAGCAGGCAGAGCTCCGACCTGCCATGCTGGAGGTCTGGAGTTCGATCCCTGGTGCCTCCTGCCCATATGAATATTAAAAAAAAAAAATGGATCAAAGGTCTAGAAATAAGCCAGTACTATAAAATCCTTAGAGGAAGATATAGGGAAACATCTTCAAGATCTTGTGGTAGACAATGGTTTCTTAGACTTTACACTCGAAGCACAAGCAATGAAAGGAAAAACCAATAAATGGGACCTCCTCAAAATTAATAACTTCTGTCCTTTACAGGACCTGGTCAGGGAAGTAAAAAGGCAGCTTACTCAATGGGAGTAAATATTTGGAAACCACATCTCTGATAAGGGTTTAATATCCAGAATATATAAAGAAATCTTACAACTAACAATAAAAAGACAAACAACCCAATTAAAACATGGGCGAAAGACTTGAACACACATTTTTCCACAAAGGACTTGCAAATCGCCAAAAAGTACAGAAAAGATGCTCAACATCACTAGCTATTAGGGAAATGCAAATCCAAACCACATGAGATAACATTTCACACCTACTAGAATGGCCACTATTGAAAAAAAACAGAAAACTACAAGTGTTTGAGAGAATGTAGAGAAAGAGGAACACTCATTCATTGTTGGTGGAAATGTAAAATGGTGCATCCACTGTAGAGGACACTTTGGCAGTTCCTCAGGAAACTAAGTATAGAATTGTCATCTGATCCAGCAATCCCACTGCTAGGTATATACCCAGAAGAACTGAAAGCAGGGATGCAAACAGACATTTGCACACTGGTGTTCATAGCGGCATTATTCGCAAATGACAAAAGATGGAAGCAATCCAAATATCCATCGACCAATGATGGATAAGCAAAATGTGGTATACACATACAATGAAATGTTATCCAGCAGTAAGAAGGAATGAAGTCCAGAAGCATGCGACAACATGGATGGACCTGGAGGACATGTTGAAATAAGCCAGACACAAAAGGACAAATATTGCATGATTTCAGCAATATGAACTAAGTATAATAAGCAAACTCATAAAGTTAGTAGAATATAATTTGTCAGGAATAGAATGGGGTAGAGAATGGGGGTAGTAAATGGGGAGTGGATGCTTAATTTGTGCAGAATTTCTATTTACACTGATCGTAAATATTTGGAAATGATAGAGGTGATGATAGCACATTACTGTGAGTATAACTAACAGGACTGAATTATGTGTGTGAAAGAGGATGAAAAAAGTAGTTTTAGGTTGTGTGTATTACTAGAAAGAAAGCTAGAGGAAAACCATGGGACTGAATAACATGCAAACCCTCTGGTGATGTGATTGTGCTGGTGAGTGCACAATTCTGTGATTATACTAAAAGCCACAGATTGCACACCTTGTGTGGGTTGTATAGTATGTGAATATATCTCAATAAAACTGCTTTTAAAAAAGAAGAAAGAGGGTGCAAGGGTAGTTCAGTGGTACAATGCTCACTTTCCATGAGGGAGACCCAGGTTCAATTCCCAGACCATGCACCTAAAAAAAAAAAAAGGAGAATTTCTATATGTTGAGGTGGAAATACCTTCAAGGTGCTCTGTCAAGGGGCTCATCGTTCGTTCAGTGGTAGAGTTTTCACCTGCCATTCGGGAGACCAGGGTTCTATTCCAGCCCATGCACAAAGCTGACTGTGCATCTGAAGATACGGGAGAGGAGAGTAAACATTAGGAGAAGAATGAGGAATCAAAGATGTCAGCAGGCTTTGCCCGGGATTTGGAACCAGGGTGGGTTCTTGGAACTACAGACTCCGGTGGAAAACTCATATTCCTGAGGAAATGAAAAGACTCTGAGAGGCTGATGTGGCTCCCGCCAAGGAAGCCAACATCATGCGTCCACAGCTTGTCACATCCTTCTGTGAGGAAAGGCTGACGTGGCATTCTTATCCCTCTGAGGAGGATGACAAAAAAGAAGACAAGAATTAACTCAACTGAGGACCAGCCCCTGTCACTTCTGACGTGGGGGAGGAAGGTAGTTCTACTAGTCTCAACACCGCAGAGGTGGCTTGAGAAGCCATCCTTGGAAGTATAGTCCTGTGCCTTGGGGCTCCCCAGTGCTTTAAGCCCTTCGGTGCTGTAGAGTTTCCACATCCATCCCAGAGGAGAGGAAGGGGGGATGCAGGTTTCAAGGAAGCCCAGTCTTCACTTGGCTGAGAAAGCAAAGGGCCTTCTATGAAGGGCAAAACTGCAAAAAGATACTGTTGTCCTTCAAAGAGCATCTCCACAATCCACAGCCTTCTTCCCAACAGCGTTTCTACGTTTCTACTATGTAACATCTGTGTAGTTTTGTCTGTTGCTGGTGCATTATTTAAGGGAAGGGGGGGACTGGAAGGAAGGGACGAAAGCAGATGGGTAGGGTCATTTTTGTTGAAATTTGGGGCTTGATTTGGGAAATGGTGAAGCAGTGGAAAAAACTAGTAACTAATGATTCGTTTCTGTGTCCAGAATGGTTTACCTTTTCAAAAAATGTCGTTGGCAGCATAAATGAGGATGGTGCGAGACTGTTTCAAAGCTGTGAATGCCTAAAAGCCACGGTGTTCCCTGAGCTTAAACGCTGCGTGCCACAAAGGGCTAAGCCGGTTGTCACTTACCAAAACTGCCATTTGGAGATAGAAACCATCTGAGATGGGAAAGTCTTTTAGTGGAGCAGGCCATTCTGCCTTTGCAGGGCTATCTTTTGAAATTGACAAGAAGACCCTTTCTTTTCCAATTTAGTTATAAATATGAGCTTGTCCACCCAAGCCACTGGGCTGAGATTTAGAGGGCAGGGAAAGAGGGTGGTATGGGAGACAGGAGGAGAGGGAAAGACAAGGGTCTGTGCTCTGAGGGCAGAAAAATCCTAGTGCCTCTCTGCTTTGGGGACTTTTAACTTGAAAGCACTGGTAGCAGGGTTCAGTCCCACGACAGGCCACGTTTCACTGAATCGAGTCAAGGCTTGAATGACTTCGGAAGACCCCGTCTCGGGGGGGAATGAAACTTTCACACTGGGTCAGTGGTTCATTTCAAACAAACAAACAACAAAAACTCACATTTAAAAAAAAGAATCCTAAGAATGAATGGATAACCCAGAATGCTTTGTCTTGAATCCTGAGTTCTATCTCTTCTTGATCCATCTAGACCTGCATTTGGAGCTGCAGTGTAGACCTTTTCAGGCAGGTGTTAGATTTCTGTGAAAACCTGGCTTAAGTGTAAACTTCATACCACACTGTCAGTTTCTGCCTTAATAAAGCTATAGATTTATAGAAAGTGTTTGTAAAAATCTGAACTCCCTTCAACAGCATCCAGATGCCCCCCGCAACCTCCCCAGAGGCCCTACCCCCCGGGTTGATGCTCATCCTTGCACTCCTTATTAACACTTTTACAGACCTATCCATCTATCTGTAGAAAACATTTTGCGCCTTTTAAGATTTATATAAATGGTATCAAGGAATATCTTCAGGCTACAGCTTTCTTTTTTTACTGCACTTTTATACAGCTTTTGAGGTTCACCCATGTTAATACATACGGATCTTGCTCACGGTTTGCTTTTTGAGGATGAATTTATTCCCACCGCTTATCTTAAAGGAATATTGGTTTTCTTCAGGAGAATGAGTGCCAGTCTGTTCATTCATTTTTCCAGCACGCATTTATAAGGCACATGCTGCTTGCAAATTGCTATGGGGTCGGGGGGGGGGGTCATCAGATGTGGTCTCTATCTTAAAAGAGCCCAGACGCCGGGAGGAAAGGAGAGACACCACCACACCACTCACATGTGATGGAGAGTGGCAGGTGCCACGGGGCAGGGGAACGGTGCTAGGGAGGGGAGAACTGGGGGGGACTTAGGGGAGGACCCAGTCACTTCCAGCTGGAAATAATAATAAAAAAAAAAATTTTAAATAACAATAGAATAGATAATAATAATAACCATTTATTACATGCATGTGGTACCCCAGGCATTCTTTCACGTGGTTTATAGAATTTTCTCATTAAATCTTTACAAGAACCCTTTGAAGGGGCTGCGATCATTAATCCCAGCCTGTGGATTAAGAGAGTCTCAGAGAAGTTTAAGCAACTTGTTCACAGTCATGTGGCTGATAAGTGGAACATTATCTCTAGTCCTTTCAATAACCCTACAAGGCAGATATTATGATTCTTTTTTCCAGGTGAGGAATCAGAGGCTCAGAGCAGTTAAAAGATCACCCTGATCGCTCACAGCTAGTGTTCCAGAAATCAAGTAGAAAACTCACCCTGACATTCAAGGCTTACTTAATGAGATGAGGCCTGCAGGCTCCTGTCCTTGGTGGGTCAGAGGCAGCTGCATGACAGATGCAGTGCCCTGCCCGGTCTGACCTGGACTTCCATCACGCCTCCCACCTTCCAGGCCCCTTCCTCCTCTCTGCTCCCTGACACCCGGGGCCCTCACTTGTCCTCAAACATCCTTCCCTCTCTGTGCCCTTTTTCACATGCTTTGTCCCTCTACCTGAGTTTCTTGCCCTCTCCATCATGAGGTCTAGCCACCAAATGTCTTATTATAATGACGAAAACTTTTATTTGAATGAAATCTTGCAGGCCGTGCAGTTCTAAATCTTTCTCCCTAGGCAGAGCACCTTTTGTTCACTCCAGAGATAGTCTGCCCAACCCACGTGATGCCAGGGGCTGGCCTTGTTCTCTTGCACCCATCCCTGTCCCAGGATGGACACACCCCACCTTGGCCAGCCAGAGAACCAAGACCTCCAGCCATGTTGGTTCGTTCTACATGGACACTTGATCCAAGTCGGGCCAAGTAGAGTCTTTGCCAGACTTTTACTTCTTTGTGGAACCAAGAGCTGTAAGGATAATACAAGCATGGCTGTTAGCTGTCATCTACCACAGAGAAAGAACTTGCTTCAGGAAGATTAAAAAATAAAAGAGCAGTTAGAGGCAAACAAGCAAAAAGATGGAAAGAGTGGCAGACATTGATGACACCATTTGAGGCCCTGGATCCACTCATTCCTGGTTTCCCCTCAGACTTCCCAGATACACATATCAATATATGTTCCTTTGTTGACTTGCAGCCCAGAGAATCCTGAATTATCCAGATCTCAATACATAAAATAGTTTTAAAATTCAATTTTTATAACTTTTCCTTATTATTGGTCAATGAATACAAGCAAGGCTTTTATAATAATCACAGACCAAAAAAATTGAAACCAGGAGTTATTGATGAAATTTACAATATCAGCAATCAACTTATTTCTGTATTTTTGGCTCTTCAATATGAAGAGAATCTTTTTTCAAATACCCAAGTAGCTCCAAATGTTAATAAATGTAAAGCAACGTATATAAAAATCTCAAGATGGTTTCCTATCTATCTGATTTCAGAAGTTTAAAGGAGGAGGAGGTCAGTTTTCTAAATTGGACAGCCAATAGCATATTATAACTGCTTCCATCAGTGATGTGCTGGGGCCAGCTTGGACTTGCTCTCGTGAGAGCTGAATGTGAAATTTTCAGGAATGTTGCCCAGCCGTCCTTAAACCATGGGGAGCTTCAAATTGGCCATGGTGAGAGTATTTATACCACGGAAATTAACATCACTAGAAACCTGGGTTTTTCCTCCAGAGAGTTGTTGTCAAACATTTGCTAGCACACCATTAGCTCCGTTATCTTTCCATTTTTATTGCAATGTTACATACATATAGCAAAGTGTGTAAATCTCAACTGTGCTCTCTATGGATTTTTACTTGTATCCACACCCAAGTAACCATCACCCTGATCAACAAATAGAACATCTACAATACCCCAGCCCAGGAGGCTCCCATGTGCCTCTTGCCAGTCACAACTCACACACTCACACACACACACACACACACACACACACACACACAACCACTATTCTGACCTCTATCAGTATAAACTAATTTTGCCTATTCTTAAAGATCATATAAATGAGCCATGCTCTTTTGTGTCTGGCTTTTTTCACGCTTCATTATAACTATGAGATACATCCATGGTATTTCCTCTAACAGTAGCTTGTTCTTTTTAATTTCTCTGTAGCAATCCATTGTATGACCGAACAACAATTTATTTAGTCATTCTACTGTTGATGGACATTTGGGTTACTTCCAGTTTTTAAATAAAGCTGTCTGAACATTTTTATACATTCTTTAGGAGGGATATATGTACTTACTTCTCTTGGATATATACCTAGGAATCTAATTGCTGGGTTGTAGAGTATATGTTAGCTTCTCTTTGGTAGACACTGCCAAAGAGTTTTCCTAAGGGATTATACAGATTCACCCTCCCACCAGCAATAGATGAGAGCTCTAATTACTCCCCAGCCTCAGTAACACTTAGTATTAACACTGTATTTTGTTTTTACCATTATGTGTAGTGAGATCCTATGATTCTGACTTGCATTTCCTAGTGAGTAATGATGTTGAGCATCTTTTCATATGTTTATTTTCCATTTGAATAGTCTTTTTGTGCGTGATGTGCCAGATCAAGTCTTTTGCCCATCTTTTGTTGGGTTGTCATTTCCTTATTGATTTGTAAGAACTCTTTATATATTTAACATGCAAATCCTTTGTCAGATACAGGTATTGCAAATATCCTTTCCAAATTTTGGTCGCCTTTTCAGTCTCTTAATAGTGTATTTTCGTGAACAGCATTCTTAATTTTAATGTAGCTAAAATTTTCAGTCTTTTCTCATGTGGATAGTGTTTGAAGGAGGCAGTGGGTGGTGTCCTGTTGAAGATGTCTTCGCCGATCTCAAGGTCATAAAGATAGTCTCTTGTGTTTTCTTCTAGAAGATTCATTGTTTTATCCTTTCAAATGCCTCCATATTTTATCAAAAATAAGTCAGACAATAAACATAAACTCACAAATTCTAAGACACCATGAGACGGCATTACCATAAAACCAAACTGCCCAGTTGACTGACTATGTGCTGTGGGAACATGTGCCAGGCAGGTACATGGGAACTTGCTTGACCTTTATTTGGGCATGACATATGGGTTTAGAAATTTAGGGTTCGCACACCTAAATTCAGAAAAAGGCCAGTATAGATGCACAATCTTCCTCACAGTGACGCATTTTTTGGAAATCCATATCTATGCACCAGTGTGATGCCAGAAGCTGTAGTCCAGGGTCAGTCCACGTGAATGAGCTGGTAGCCACAGCTGATTAAAATTAGACTATCACACTTTTAAATAGACATGATGCTTTTTTTAAAGTTATGGTCCTAAAATTTTGTTGCCTATACATTCAGAAGATAAAGTTCAAATCAAACATTTGATGTACCACTGGGGAATCTGGTTCAACAACCACTGTCCTGATATTTTAATAATACGAAATTCAGCAGAAATTTGCAGCAGTCATCTACCCTTACTATGAAATTCAGAAGAAATTTGCAGCAGTCATCTACCCTCAGAAACTGACCAGCCTGGAAACACCCATTGATGAAAAGGCAGATGCTATATTCAACTCCTCATCACCCATAAAAATCACGCCCGTCTTCAAATCATGAGAGGCACTGTCCTTCTTCATTGTAATGATCTATGGGAATTTATAACATTCTAGAAAACATGCGGCAGTGATCGATATAGATTTACAGCTGCATCTTCAATGAGTCTTTAAATATTTATGTCATTGCTTTACTTAAGTTACTCGCTGAATTATATTGTATGCTATCCTAATGCATTCAACAAAATGTTGATTAAGTACCCACTCTTCTGTGTAGTGTTCTGTGATAGGAAATTTTCTTCTTTGAGACAGCAAACAGTCAACAGGCACACCAACTCCAGTTCAGACAGGGTGAGCTGACACTGCACTGGCACTATACTTCTCAGTACCCACCACAGGCTGGAGGAACACAGGGTAGGAGGGAGAAAAGGAAATGAAAACTCATATGCAGAGATCAGCTATGTGCCTGGCACCTTCCATGCACAATGTCATTTTCATGCAGCCAAAATGTACGTGCAGGGTGCTTTACTCACGGAGTACTAAGGTTTTAGAGTTTGAATAACGTGTACAAGACCACACACAGCTTCTAGACGTGTGTGGGCTGGGTGGAGAGTGGGATTCAAACCCAGGTCATTGGCAATCTGAGATCTTTCCTGTATGAGTCCCATAATCATGGCCAGCTGGGAGGGGAGAGCAGAGCCAGTCCTGCCTGGGACAGCCTGCTTGGTGTCAGGTGTTTCTGCTTCAGGTGGATTTAAATCTGAATATACCTGTGCAGCTTCAGTTTGTTTGCAGGGATCAATATATCTCTTGTTCACTGAGTTTCATCGCTGAGGCTAGTGTTTTTGCTGATAAATGCATGTGGACAGGCTCTTCAATTTCCTTTTCATTCCTGGAGATATTATTAAGTACATTTCTTTGATGGTTGGCAAGGCACAAATCAGTTTTAATATCAATAATGTACTATTTGGAAAACATTCAATTTCTAGGCCCGCCAAAAAATATCCCTCCATGTCAGGATTTATTGAGTCCAATCCTAAGAGGCTGCGGGAAGCTGGAGTTCCTTAAGCAGAAGAGTAAACAGATGGTCTTTGGAAAGTGCTCGTGTTCTTAAGCACTGAATTAGTTTTGGATGGAGTGGAGTCACAGATGCCAGTGCTTGCTGGCCAGCGGACTGGTAGGAGGGAGGCAGCAAAACTATCGTGACAGTCTTCGAACCTTAGGGCTTAATTTGGGCCTTTGTGATGATAGGAAGAGTTACAAATTTTCAGGTGCCCCCTGGCTAATCTAAGGAAAGAAGTCACGACTGGCAGACACTAACAGGATACCCAAAAGGAGCTTAGAGCAGTTTAAAGAATTTGATGCCCAGCATATCCTTTGGGGCTGCACCCTTCGCGGGCCAGAAATCAGTGAAGCTGTGCTTGCCAGCTTTTGGCCTCATCCAAAACATCGCCCACGGAGTGAGCTGGGTTCAGGTGCTGTCCTTGCAACTTTATTCAAGGCATCCCTCTCCAAGTTAACCCTCCCCACTCTTGCCTTCTTCACTGCCCTCCCCTTTTTAGGGTCTTTTCCTCAGTCTTCAGTGATCCTATTTATCTACCACCTTAAAATGGACATTCTCACCTGACCCCGTGAGCACGTCCAGTCCCACCACCTGTCTCTCATCCCTCTGCACCTGGTGCTTCCAGTTCCTCTCTGCACATTCACACCTAAAACATCTGTTTCCTGGATTCACTCCCCACCATGCCACTCAAATCTCTTCCTCAATACACTGAAATTCCAGTAACCAACAGGAAGCCTGGCACATACCAGGTGCTCAGTAGGGATTTGGTGAATAATGGAACCCAATGACTTATCTATGACTTCTTGTTCTTCAAACACTCTGACTGCTGAGAGCCACCTCCCTTCCTCCTACCTCCCCCTCCCTGGCTTCTGGAGCCCTGTGCCTCCGACTCTCCTTCTTCTTCTCCGACCTCTCCCATGCTTCAGATTCTGGCTCTCCTGTCACCTCCACATCCCTGGTCACTTCCATTCCCTAGTGTTCTCATGACAGGAGGCATCATTCCCAGGCCAGGGATTCCCAAATCCCCTCTTCTGGCCCTAATTGGGTCACCTGGGTCTGCATTGACAGATGAGTGCACACCTGAGCTTCTGATGGCTGTCTCCCGGTCACTCACATCAGTGAGTCTAGAGTTGATCTTGGTCCCTCTGCTCAGCTCTGCTCAAGCTTTTTTGTGATGGTCTTCTTTCAGGCAAAGGGAATACCATCTGCCAGTTTCTGAAACCCTGGCTAGAGTCAAATCTTCATGAAACTGTGCTTTTGTGGTCATTTCAAGTATTTCTTCCACTCCTTTCCCCAATCCTGGTACTCAAACTGTCCAAAAGCAGGGCTTATCACAATCACTCATTCATTCACTCATTCATTCATTAAACCACCCTCTGTCATGGCTTGCCAGGCCTTGTGACAAGAGCTATAGAAAGGAAAGTTGTAAGAAGTGAGGTCTCTGCCCTCAGAAAGGTTTACAAGACCAGTGGCTTAAAAAAAATCCTAAAAGCCATATATATTTAGAGAAGCATGATATGAATGATCCTCTAGAATTGTAGAAACTAAGATAACCCAGTAAATCATCATTAAGGAGGCAGCTTTTGGAGCAAAACCTTAGCAAAAAGTCATAATTTCTAAATGCAAGACAGAAGTAGTCGCAGGGCAAAGAGAATAGTCTGAACTGGGTGCTTCTGAGAAACGTCATGTACTATTGATTAGAACATTCAACAGGCTTTCACCACTGCTATTCAATATTTTCCTGGAAGTTCTAGCCAGAGCAATTGGGCAAGAAAAAGAATTTAAAAGTATACAAATTGGTGCAACGTGGGAGATGACTCCCAAGAATGAGTCTGGCCCTGGCACCAGGGGATCAACAATGCCATCCTGAACAAAAGGGGAAAAAAGTGTAACAAATAAGGTA
>PVIY010033984.1:0-27559 GCA_004026745.1 Myrmecophaga tridactyla | reverse complement strand
AAAAAAAAAAACCTTTGATGATTGTGATGTCATTTATTATAACCTCCCAGAGGTTTAGAGTACACGTTATTAACAGAGAATTTCTTAAATCATCTTAGAAGGGTTGTTTTTTACAGAATGTTCTTTGGAAAAACAAAACTAAACCTTAGGGATTGAAAGTTGGATATGTGACCATTTTTTAGTTAATATTGATAAAAGTTTATAGTTTAGACTGTGCAACCTGCTGTCTCTTAAGTTATTTTCTTCTAGAGGATATTTAAAATTTTAAAAGTTAATACTATTCCAATTGTTCTTCCGATTTTGAAATATAGATCAATTTCCTTCACATTAGACGTCCCTAGCACAGGCATGTTCTTAAGACCCATGAAATTCTCTTAATTCAGATTAAAGTTAGTGCCTTTAAGTTCTTGATTCGGATCTGGATTTGAGAGTGATGCTCTGGAGTATACTGTATTTGTTGTAAGACCCTGAAATGAATTTTTAAGTGACTAAAACGTAAAATAGAGTTTCTTTAAAACCAAATTAGTAATTTAAGACCTATTTCATGTAAATCAGTGCAATTTCATGACCTCTGATATTTAGAATATATTTCACTATTTTATGAATTTTAAGATTTTCTTAACATATAGAAATAAGTGTGTTTTTCCTATGTTCATTCTAGTTAAGACAGCAACGGGGGTGTATTTGAACAAGGGTCAGCCCCCAAGGGAGACGTGGTTGATGTAGCCTGGCAGGCAGGGCTTTCCTGTGGGCCACTCTTAGCCAGTGGGCAGTGTACACATTAATGAGTTTGTGAAATCCTGGGGTGTCACCCCCTGTCCTATTATGCGGTTCATAAATTGTCTCATTGAATTCTTTCTCCCCTTACCTGAAATAAGTATTACTGTCTCTATGGTTTCAAGTTCACAGAACTGAATAAAAGAGATTGCATAATTTCCCACGGAAATAGGGCTAATGGTGCCATAGTCAGGAATCACAACTGCGTCCACTTGATTCCTAAACCGAGTCCCTGCACCTGGGTAGCGCTGTAGGGTAATTCCAGGTCCACCCCCCCAATGGTGATGGGGTCTCTGGTTCAGTGGCAGCCTTGATTTTCAGTGGCTCGAGGATTAGGGGAGTCAAAGTCTAGACATTCAAAGGTATGAGTATCTGAGGCTTGGCTGGCCTGGTGCACTTGGGTTTCAAACTGTGATTAAGACCTTCCTTTCTGATTGCAATTTTCTAAAGGTCATTCGCTTTCACACTGAAGTGAATGCTTTTTTTAAATGTAGGAAATCACCTTTCCCAAGATGGTGGCTAACTGTTGCCGATTTCTATGTTACTTCTGTCGTATAAGTAGGCAGAATCAAAAAGCTATGTTTGATCATCTTAGTTATTTACTGGAAAACAGCAGTGTTGGTCTCGGTAAGTAAATGCTTATCTTTTATTTAATCGTAAAGATACAAAAGATTGTGTGTGTGTGTATATGTGTATACACTGCATCTAGGAGCTATGTCTTAATGCATATTAATTTTTAATTAGTATTTTGTATAAGATTACATTGAAAAGTTACATTTTAAGAGAAAGTATGGTTTTATATGGAATTCTATAGTTACAACGCAATCCGAGTTTTATTTCATCTTCCTTTGGATTAACAGCCTCCCCGGCTATGAGGGGTTCGACACCACTGGATGTGGCAGCGGCCTCTGTGATGGATAATAATGAATTAGCCTTAGCCTTACGTGAGCCAGATCTGGAAAAGGTAAGCAGCGTTCCCGCTGTATGTGTTTATGTGAGTTATGCTCCTTTGTCATTGTTGTTCAGCTAATAAAGAGCTAGCAGTTTAAGGTAATGTATTTCCTCTGAACATGTAGACTTTTCTGTGTGAATTTGGGCTGAATTATCAATTTACTCTACGTTCTTGTAAGTTTTTGTCCTTTGGCAATATCTGCTGTCAATTTTACCTTAATCATACAGTTTCAGTTTCTGAAAAGGTCGTTTTAACATCTCATTCATACATCTGTAATATACATAAATTGATATAAGCCGGTGTAAGGCATCAGTGATACCCTAATGCCATGCGTTTGAAGGCTAAGAGGGCATATACATGCTTCTAGAATGTAGATTATTTTTCTCCCTATTGTAGTTGCAGTAGCATTCTAATGGGAACCCTCATCCTACCCTTGTTCCCCTACAGTCAGTTCCTACATTAGTAGACTCAGTGATCCCCCCTCCCTTTTGTTTTTTTAAACATGGGCAGGCACCGGAAATCGAACCCCAGTCTCCAGCACGGCAGGCGAGAACTCTGCCACTGAGCCACCATGGCCCGCCCGACAGATCCTTTTAAAAGGATCCTGCCAATCCTCTGCTCAGAACTCTCCAAAGCCTTCCTATCTCAGTCAGAAAAAACAAAAACATAGATATCCTGAATCATTTCATCTTCTATATCAATATGTTTCCATATCCTATGGTTTACCTGCTTTTTCTCTTTCCTCCAGCCACACTGGTCTCTTTGCTATTTCTGGGACATGCCAGATGTGCTCCTGCCTCAGGGCCTTTGTGCCTGCTGTTCCCTCCATCTGCAATATTCTTCCACTAGATGTCCTCTTGGCTTCCTTCCAGTCATTGTTCAAATGTTACCTTCTCGATCAGGTCTTCCATATCCTTGCTATTTAAAATTGAAGCCTCTTCTCCCAGTCATTAATTATGGTCTACCTTATCCCATTTGCTGCTTCATTTTAAAAATTTGAAAAAAATGTTATTTATATATTATATAGGTAAATATGTATTTTCATCTTAGTTATATTTATAAAAATATTATTTATATTTTTGAGACATGTTTATATTTTAAAATAAATGTATTTTATTAAAATCTATGTATTATATATTTCATAAAATCTCCCCCCCGCTATAAGGTAAGGTCAGTGAGGCCAGAGCATCTTCTTTTCCTCTGTTGTTCACTGCCTTGTCCCAGTCTTATAGAATGATATTGGCACTGAGTAGACATTCAGTAAATACCAGTTGTAGGCATAGAGGAATTCACTCTTTCACAAAAGTTTTTGACGTGCTAATTGAAGCTCATGTATCTTTACATTTCTGACCACCTCAGGAGAATTTTCTCCCATATTTTACTTAAAATATTTTATTTACACACACATTAGAATGGCTAAAATTAAGAAAGATCGACAGTACCAAACATTGGTAGTATGTGAAGCAACTGGAACTTTTCATATCTTGCCATTAGGGATATAATGGTAATATATCATTAGGGATAGAAAGTGGTAATCATTTTAGAAAATAGTTTGTTAGTTTCCTAAAATGTCAAGCTTATACCTACCACGTGACCTAGACTTTCCATTTTTAGGTCTTTACTGAGAAATGAAAATATACGTTCATACGAGACTTGTGCATGAATGATAATGACAGCTTTATTAATAACACTCAAGTGCCCCTCAACTGATGACTGGATAAACAAAATTGGGGTTTTATCCGTGCAGTGGAATGCTATTCATCAATTAAAAGGAATGAAGTGCTGACCAATACTAAAACAGGCATGAATCTCAAAAAAGGCATTTGACAAAATCCAACACTCTTTCTTGATAAAAACAAAGGAACAGAAATAAACTTCCTTAAAATGATAACAGGCATATATAAAAAATTTGCAGTTAACATCATATTTAATGGTAAAAGACTGAAAGATTCTCTCTAAGATCAGGAAAAAGGACCCACTGTCACTGCTGTTATTCAACATTATTTTGGAAGTTCTAGTCAGAGCAGTTAGTCAAGATAATGGAAATAAAAAGCATCCAAATTGGAAAGGAAGAATAAAATTTCCCTATTTGAGATGACATAATCTTAAGTACAGAAAATCTTGAAAAATCCACAATAAAACTTCAAGAGCTAATAAATGAATTCAGCAAAGTGGTAGGATATAAAATCAACACCCCAAAACCCTTGACATTTCCATATACTAGTAGTGAGCACTCAGAAGAAGAAATCAAGAAAAAAAATCCCATTTAAAATAGCAACTAAAAGCATCAAATATGTAGGAATAAATCTAACCAAGTTTGTAATTACACACAGAAAACAAACTGCTAAACATTGTTAAAAGAAATTTTAAAAGGCTTAGATGAGAGGAAGGACAATCAATGCAGCGTGGTACTGGCACAAAGAAAGAAATAAAGACCAAGGGAATAAAATTGAGTGCTCAAAAATCAACTCTCATTTTTATGGCCAATTGATTTTTGTTGAGGGTGCAAAGACCACTCAGTTGGGAAAGAATATTCTTTTCAGTAAATGGTGATAATAAAACTGGATCTCCATTTGCCAAAAAATAAACGTGGATTCCACTACCTTCATTTGTCATGTAAACCATATACAAAAATCAACTCAAAATGAATCAAAGACTTAAATATAAGAGTCGGCACTATGAAACTCCTAGATGAGAACACAGGAAAGTATCTTTAGGAGCTTGTTTTTAGGCAATGGTTTCCTAAGCTTTGCACCCAAAGCATAAGCAACAAAAGAAAAAAAGATAAATGGGAACTTTAGAAAATTTAAAAATTTTGTGCCTTGAAGGGCTTTATCAAAATAGTAAAGGACAATCTACATAATGGGTGAAAATATTTGGAAACTGCGTATCCAAAAAGGTTTCAATATTCAGACTATACAAAATCCTTCAACTCAACAATAAGATAAGCAATCCAATTTAAAAATGGGCAAAAGACTTGAATGAACATTTCTCCCAAGAAGATGAACAAATGGCCAAAAAGTGCAAGAAGAGATGCTGGACATCATTAGCCATTAGGGAAATGCAATGAGATAACATTTCATACCCACTAGAATGGAAACTATTAGAAAAACAGAAAATTACAAGTGTTGGAGAAGATGTGAAGAAATAGGAACATTCATTGTTGATGAGAATGTAAAATGGTATAGCCGCTGTGGGAGACAGTTTGGCCATTCTTGGAAAGTTAATTATGAAATTACCATATGACCTAGCAATCCCCTTTCTAAGTATATACCAAAAAAATTGAAAGCAGGGACTCAAACATATTTGCACACTGATATTCTTAGTGCCATTACTCAAAATTGCCAAATGATGGAAGCAACCCAAATGTCCATCGCCCATTGAATGTGACATGTACAGTGGAATATTATTCAACTATAAAAAGACAAGAATTCTCATATATGGCAACAACATGAATGAATCTTGATGACACCATGTTGAGTGAAATAAGCCCTACCCAAAAGGTCAGGGCTTGTATGACCTCACTGATATGAAATAAATAGAATAAGCAAATTCATAGAGGCAGAATCTATGCTATAGGATCGGGGTAAAGCGTGGTGAGTTAAGGCTTAAAATACAGAATTTCTGTTGGAGGTGATCGATATGTTTTGTAATAGATGGTGGTGGTGCTAGTACAACATTGTGTAAATAATAGCACTAAGTTATAATTTAAATGTGATTAAAAGGGGAGATATTAGCTTGTATATATGGTACTAGAATAAAAAATGTTTAAAAGTAATATGTCAAACTGATGCATCCAGTGAGTGATGGTAGCCAAATTTGAACCCAAGGATATTGGGTTGTAATTGAGAAGTAAACCCAAACTCTAGGTGTTTACTTCTCAGCTATTTTCTCAAACCCATTAAGTTGACATATCATTGAATAAAATAATTCACCTCTTTAAAATATGTCTCAGATGGTTTCAATATCTCACATGGTTTTGGATATTTTTACATTTGGCCAAAAGTCTTTGGCATTTTTGAATTTTATCAGATATTATTCCTTTTGTAGGTAAGGGTCTCAAAGTAAGTTATATGAAATTCAGGAACATTTTCTTTCGTGGAGTTGATTTATTTATATTTTTATGATTTTTAAAATATTTCTTAATTCTGAGGTTTCACTAAAGATCATGTGTATTACCATGGGATTAAAAAACTTTACTTCCAAAACGTATTGGTTTGAAAGCATCCTTTAGAATGTCAGTTACTATAGCTAGTGTAAGCATCTAATGACTTTTGTCCAAGGGTTAACTCTTGGTTATCACCTTGTTTGTAGGTAGTTCGCTATTTGGCTGGTTGTGGACTGCAGAGTTGCCAGATGTTGGTCTCTAAGGGTTATCCAGACATCGGGTGGAACCCAGTTGAAGGAGAGCGATATCTTGACTTTCTCAGATTTGCTGTCTTCTGTAATGGTAACACTACATTTCTTCTTTTGGTTGTTATTAAAAACTATACAGAAATCAGAAATCAGTAAAAAAAATAAATAAATAAGCATTCATCCCAACATTTTTACAAAGGAAAGGAAAATTAGTAAAGAAATTGTAGATTTTATAATCAGTAATTTTTCACAGTAATCATTTATTTCAAAATATTTGTTTTGGTTATGATGCCTTGCTTTCATTATTAAATTAAATCTTCAGACATATAAACTCAAAAAATTTTATAATTGAATTGCAAATAATAGGTAATGACATTATTTCCCAATACGGATTAATCAGGGTGAATGTTTATGGCCCCAGAATGCTTTTACTTCCTTTGAAATAGTAAGTATTTGAAAAGATGTTGACTATGTCGTTTTTATACGCCAAACTAGTATTTATTTTGAATATTGGCTTTAAAAACCGATCAGATTGGGATAATATTGATTTGCTCAGAATTTCTATATGATCAATAGCTGTTTATTTATGTTCCCTATTTGGTTTTAGGGGAGAGCGTGGAAGAGAATGCAAATGTTGTAGTCAGATTGCTTATTCGGAGGCCTGAGTGTTTTGGTCCAGCTTTGAGAGGAGAAGGTGGAAATGGTCTTCTTGCAGCTATGGAAGAAGCTATAAAAATAGCTGAGGATCCTTCCAGAGATGGTCCCTCACCAACTAGTGGATCCAGTAAAACACTGTAGGTCTAATATGCACGCCTTCATGAATAAAGTATAGTACGTGGCTGAATATTTGCATTGAACTAATTGCAGTACTGTCTTTCAAGTACTCAAGGTTTCTCCCCTTGAAAATATAATGTTTTAGACTTAGAGCTCTTGAAAGAACAACGAAGTAAGCTGGAAAAGACCATGCAAATTAAGGAGAGAGAAATTTCAGTTGTAGGAGGAGATACATTGTGTGGAGTTTACATATTAGGGACAGATAGGAAAGGCAGTCATTATCTTTAATTTCTTAATAGAATAGTATTTTGATTCCAACAATGAACATGGGTCAGATCAGGCTTAATGTTTACTTGATCTTTCAAGTGTGTTTTGTGTGTGTGGAGGTGAGCTGAGACAGTCATGGACCCACCCCACTTTGTACCATGGGTGCAGATATAACAGCTTACTGGGGAAAACTTTCAAGAAGAGAAGTTGTAGAGTGCAAGGTCCTGCAGACCTCTGTTCTTCCCCATATAAAATGGGTAAACATGTTCTGTGCCCACCATGGTTACAATTCCAGATGGGGAGCATGAGATTTCTGGCCCAGGTTCACGCCATCAAGTGTGCGTACGTTAGGCCCTGGAAATAGCCTTGTGTGCCAGGAATGAGCTCACGTTGCAAATACTGAATCCAGTGGGGAAGCTCTCGGACAAGCTACTGAAGGGAGGGACGGTGTGAGCATCCAGGGCCATGGAGATTTGTCTCCCATCAGTGAGATAATGAATTATTTGTTTTTCTCACTGAGATGGGAAGGGAGACATGTTGGATTTTGTGGGGGGGGGTGCGGGGGGGTATTGGGGGAGATAGGGTAGTATAAAGCTAGGTGAGTAAATGAAATAACATTGATGAAGTGCTTATTCTGGATAAAGCACTATACTAGGTGCTATATATATATAGATATATAAAATCTTTACGTGATGGATCCTTGTCACCTTTTCTATAAATGCATGCTATTTACAAAGTAGCCTAAACTTAGATGGTTTTACCATTAATCATTTTCTTGTAAATAAACTAGCTTCCACTTGAAATAAGCATAATCTATCATATTAACAATTCCTCTCTTTCCTTTCTGACGGAGTCCATAACATTTCCCTAGATGTGTTCTTGATAATAGAATCTCAAATTTAGTCTTTAAGCCATTGTTATTTTCCTTTAAAAGTGTCAAACGGTTACTAAAAATCATATATGAGAAACATCAGAGGATAAAGAATGGAAAGTCTCTTTCTTCTGAGATGTGTGTAATATACCCAGAATGTTTTTGTACTATCCTTTTTTGCCCTTTCTTTTGAAAAATCCATGAAAAGTGATACAGAAGAAGAGGAAGATGACACTATCCACATGGGGAATGCCATCATGACCTTTTATGCGGCTTTGATTGACCTCTTAGGACGCTGTGCTCCTGAAATGCATGTAAGTACGTTTCTGCCCAGAAGAACGGTGCTGCTTTATCTATCTATGTTCAAACATACATCGCCCACAGAGGCCACAAAAAGCATCCAAAACGAATAATCTTCATGCTCCATTAAAAATAATAGCTTAGGCCTAATTGCGGAACAAGTATTTGTTTAGTTGGACTGTCTTGTTGGTTGTAAAAACTAGTAATGATATTTCAGTACAGGTCATTAGCAGAACAGAAACTAATTCATAATTTCTAAACTCATATATCCTGTTCACACTTTAACAAGAAAAAAGCATTATTTCCCTACACAATTCCCTTTCCTGTTTTAGTCTATGCCGAAAGCAACCACTGCCACCAAAAGTAGTTTTCTTTATGTATATTATTGAGTCCCTTTCTCGCTACCCTTGTTATGTTTTTTTAAATCTCTTTTCCCTATTGCACCCATAGGTTAAAACTTCCATGACATACTGTTTTATTATAAATAGAAATAAATCACAGGATGGAGACATAATAGAATGTTAGAGAATCCGGAGTCCAGTTTTTGCAAAAACTTTATTTTGCTGCTAATGAGATTTTCATCTTAAGTGGGAATGGAGTATTAAAAAATTGTATGTTAGAGGTGATCACAGACAAAAAATTATGCTCACAGTATTGCTTCATTTTCTGTTAGAATGAAAAGGTCAAAGGAACTAAGAGGGAAATTATACTCATAAACAGAAATTTTATTCTATTATCATGTCTATATTTAGAGGGGAAAGATCTGAAGCAAATAGGGAACTAAACTTGGCACTTCTGAAATTTATTGAACTTCACAGCTATTGGTTGAGGACCTACTATGTTCAGAAATTGTGCTGTGTTTCATAATTAATGGTGAAGGAAAAAGGCACCCATCCTGCTACCTAGGAGACTGCAATCTCTTTAAAGAGGCTCACTGAGATTCTTGGGTATATCATGGGTATTTGACTAGCCAGTGACAATCTGAAAGTACTATACTGTTAGGATTCATGTTCAGCCTTTCCCCCCACATTATAAAACCATGCTTTGGAGAAATTGGGGTGGAATATAGATGACTATACGATTAAACTCTCATCACAAACCAAGAAAAAGGCTAAATCGATCATAAAAATATGTTCAAAGCCTAAAAATAATTGTTTTTGCCTTCATATTACATTTTTTTCTTTTCTTTTTTCCTTGATGTTTTATTTTGCCAAGGATGATTATAAATTAGTATAAAATGATTTAGTTATCCTTTGTGAGCCTTGGCATTGCGTGTGATTTTTATAAAAAAGAAAAGGAGAGATTATTAAACTGCCATAAAAGGAACGTGATTATATGATTGTTTTCTCGAGCTTCTGTTGGACCCAGAAATCGCTACTCAGGTCCCTTCTCCAATTCCCAACTGCTGGTTGTAAGGGAAAATAGAATAAGTCTTCATTTCAAAATCAACAGGAAGATTATTTTCAAATTTATAATGAAATGAATTCTTACTTTAATATGTACTTCCTTGATTAATAATGATATCACAGTCTATTTTTAGCTTCCCAGAATTCAAAAGCTAGTTTTATAATATACTAATATTTTACATGCCTGGGTCTTTGCTGGACCTTTTATAGTTTTTACTGACCTTCTTGTTTATTTCTGTATCAGTTACTCTTTGGATTATTGTGGATTTATATTATGATCTAATTTTTGATAGAGCTTAGTGGTCCATTTGATGAATAGTAATTTTTTGCAAGATGCCAAAAATTTAGAGCATTCTTTTGCTATCTTTTTTGGGTAAGGAGTAATTTTTCATTATGTGGCCCATAAAAATTTGAAGTGCTCTCTGCTATATATAAAGCTAAGTACCTTCCACGAACTCACATTTATAACCTTGTTGTCAACATTATGTTCTAACTCTTGGGTTCTTAAACAGAGGCTTATGTTATGTAAAAGTGTGGACATTGAATTTGGTGATGGGATGGGGGTTAGCATTCATGAACTCATCGGATTCTCAATGTTTTTAGACCTTGAAAGGGATACAAACCCATTGCTCTAGTGGATAAACCAGCCAGCCTAGACTATAGTACAATTTGGTGTATGTTGAATTCGTTGAAAACTGTGTAGGCAATGAAATATCTATGTGTAAGCCTGAAACAACAATTTCTGAGAGAATTCAAGCTTTATATGATTCCTTCTTGACAGAAAATTATTTTAAAACATGGTTCCCATACTTTAAGATGGGTTTCCGTATTTTCTAGATAGAATTACAACACTGATTTTACAAAGTTACTTTAATTTTCCTTTATGTTATTCTTGTTTAGTTGATTCATGCCGGTAAGGGAGAAGCCATTAGAATCAGGTCTATTCTGAGATCCTTAATTCCACTGGGAGACTTGGTAGGAGTGATCAGCATTGCTTTTCAGATGCCCACAATAGCCAAAGGTAAGGCCAACTTCCATTCTTTGTCATTCAGTACTAAGTTGGATGACGTGGTGTTTTTAATAATATTGTTAGTGTTTATCACTTTCCCCCTTGCAGCATAGTTACATTTTTAAAATGTCTTTAAAAAAAAGGCATATATTATTTTTTAAATATTTTCTATTCTTTTTGTGTTTTTTTAAACAACTATCTTTCCAATGAGATTTTAATTCTTTGCATGATATTTCAGACACTTTTTAAAGAGGAATTATATGCCTCAACTGTCATATATTATTTCCATCCTGGTGCTCTTTGGTTCCTTATTCTTCTTTATCTTTTTTGACTTCGATTCCTTAATTTGCTATTTTTTGACAGTTTTCATCGCCACTTTCTTATGAACCTTTTCTTTGTAAAATAGCGATCATAGCTTTTGACTTGACTATTAAATTTCTCAAAGTGTTGACAAAAGTGTTCTTTTTGAGATGAAGAACTTTTTTTAAGGATTTGACTAATTATTTTTAAGGGTTTGACTAATTATTAAAAATAAGAGGTGACTGTTAATACCTCAAGACTAGATTCAAGCCATCCATATGTACGTGAAGGTAGCTCACTCTACTTGCAAGCCATCCATAGGGTTAAGAAAAATCATCATTTCGTGCTAACTTTATAAACCCAAACCTATAAAGTGACACAACCTGCCATAATAACTGAATACTCATTGTAATTTTAAGAGGAAAAATTGAACCTTAAAATTTCTCCCTTGGCTATGTTTGCCCCATTAGGTGGTTTCTTTTTCTCGTGTACTAAGGTGGGCCCTTGTCTACCTGCCTTTTCACCTCACTTCTAACTCATGTGTTTGTTTAAGTAGAAAATCTTGTCCTTGCATTCCATTTTGAGCCACAATAATGATTTAACACTTTGGACAAAGAATAATATCAGTGACACACAGGCTAGGAAATTGGGAAGCCTTACATTTTGAGGTAAATGCAGAAATAAAACATAACAAAAAAAATGAACTGCAATTCCTCTCAGAATTGCTAAGAAATTTCTATCAACTTCCTAATTTTCTAAAAAAACTTCTTAATATCTGCCTTTACCATCATTTAAGACTTTTCAAATTGGTTTCTTTCCTTTTTTGTTTTAATTGTGCTAAAATATTATTTTATGGTGTTTTATTCATAAACTATGCAATATTTGTCTACATTGTACGTTAAAGAGTTTTTATAGGCCCTACAATTATAATGAAAATTAATTTTGAAACAATCCAATTGTCATTTTTAAATGTCTACATTTTACTTTTAATGCTTTTCTTTTACAAAGAATGTGATAGAATCCTGTACATTTTTATTTTACTGTAGATATGCATTTACATCAACTACAAAACCTAAAGCATCAGTATTTTCTTTATGTATTTCAATAGCAAGTTTGTTGGTTCTATAAGCATCCTGGCTGATCAGTAATAATTGTTTAATACATTGCTTCTAAAGGTTGTCCCCTTCCCACCCTCCACCCCTACACTATTAGCTGAGGGCCCTCCTTAAACATTTTTATCATATTTTTTTGTAGAGCTAAAATGTTCCAGAATAACAATGAAAGAAGCATGAGTGGGGGGTTGGGGGGGGGCTACAGTTAAAGAATCTGGAAAACTTTAGCTCAGAATCTCACAAGATTTTGTTCTGCTATTGCAGCTCTTGGTCCCAAGCAGGCTTGATCGGCTGTCCGAGGCAGTCATTTCTGGTGGGATGAACACTGCAGGTTCTGCAAAGTAAAGCCAGTCCACCTGGCCAGCCAGTCTAGTTCCAGTTCAACTGCCAGTAGGCCGAGAGGAGGCAGTTCATTAGCTTCATTGTCTCCAATGTGTTTGGAGAGGTGGAGGAAATAGGACAACAACCACAGCAAATCGATGAGTCTTGAGTCCCATACATATAGAGTAATGGCAGAAGTCAAAGTGTAATAAATTGAATGTCCATTGGAGTGAATGTTTAAAAAACAAATCTTATAATAGGATCCATTAGTTTCCCCACCCTTTTTCTTAGGCACAGCTATACATTAAAATAACAGAATCCTATAAATTTAAATTCCCTAAACGTGATATTTTGGAGAAATGAACTGGGCTTTCATGTCAATTTTTAATTGAAAAGTACTAAAAAATGATTTAACATGCAGGGTTAAATCAACTTTGGTGGCATTTTGAATCCACCTTCAGTTGGTTTCAAACCAGCTTTGCCAGTTACTACACGTACAGCCTTGGACATGTTGCTGAGCTTTGTCACAGCTCACTTTTAATTATCTACTAAATGAGGATGATAATATCAGCTTCATAGTGAGACTATAAGGATTTCATGATAACACCCCAGTGCAGTGCCTGACACCTGCACAAACGGTAAAACTGTGGTTACTATTATAATTATTGGGAAAGGAAAGTACCAAAGCCACGAATCTAATTTCCTTTAAAATATTGCCGTTTTTTCAAGTACATGATTCAGAAATACAAAATACGTTCACTGACTGCAAATGACAACAAAAGGAGTTGCCTTCTTCTTTCAGTAGGATGTGATCGCCTGCCATCTTTCCCTAGAGTCTTCTTTCTTTAGCATTGTATAACATTAAAGATTCTAGGATATTATTTGTGGAATTCTACAGTATGTTATGGATTTTATTTAAACAGCACAAATTTGGTATCATTAGCATATGGTCAAACAGGAAACAAAGCAGTTCTCCGGTATTTTACATTGATATGTAATTCATAATTCCTCATATTAGTAGACCCTAACCTGTGAACCTGTGGAGCTATTATAAGGGGTTCATTAATCTATATGGGTATCAAGCATTATCTATGCAGCAAGAATAAAAACTCTCAATGTGTTTTTTAAATGCTATTATAATTAATGAAACATATTTCATTTAAAAGCCATATTGGTATAGCATTGTTTAATAGTGTATTTTCTAGGTCATCTATATGTAAATGCAACTTATTATTCTGTGGGCATATATATGATTTATTAATGTTTTAGAGGCTCTCATTCTTGAAAAGATTGAAAGTCCCTATTTACTTTTTAACATTTCACGTATTTGCTTCTGATTTTCCCGTGTAGATCTTGAAGGCTTTTTTTGTTTCCTTCTTAGCATAATGCTGTGACCTTAGTGCATGCTCCTTTAAAAATGGATGCCCAGATTATATTTTTGGTGACTTTGGATTGAAGTTGCACTGCCGTATTTTCT
The DNA here is from genome assembly GCA_004026745.1 of Myrmecophaga tridactyla. Classification (NCBI taxonomy): domain Eukaryota; kingdom Metazoa; phylum Chordata; class Mammalia; order Pilosa; family Myrmecophagidae; genus Myrmecophaga; species Myrmecophaga tridactyla. The sequence continues at coordinate 13,637 of PVIY010033984.1, read as the reverse complement.
TACCCAACTTGCTTCTGGGTAATAAAAAGAACAGAAAATCAAATTAACCGCTAACTGTATTTTTAAAATGCAAAGGATGGAAAGATGCCATTTTAGCAATCTTATCTCACCGATGGCGTGACCATTAACACCAAAATGTCACCTTCTCTCTTTTAGATGGGAATGTGGTGGAGCCTGACATGTCTGCAGGGTTTTGCCCAGATCACAAGGCAGCCATGGTTTTGTTCCTTGACAGGGTCTATGGAATTGAAGTTCAAGATTTCCTCCTCCATCTTCTTGAGGTTGGCTTTCTGCCAGATCTCCGGGCTGCTGCTTCTTTAGATACGGTAATGATCTGGACAATTGGCCTCTTCGATTTTTGTCTCCTTAGTCTGTGGCATATGATATGATTTCATAGATATAGTCATTCATTCATTTATTTATTAACAAACATGTATTGAATACCTGCTGTGTTTTCAAGCACCTCGGCAGGGTGGGAGAAAATGGATGTGAAGGAATTTACTGAATAGTGGACAAAATCGACCCCTTTAAAGTATGCTAAGAATTCTGATAAAGTGCTGTGGGAGACAATAAGAGGTTCATATAACCCTAATTTGGGATGTTACAGGAGCTCCTATTAACCTCTTTTTAGTGTTAATCTCTATTTTGGCTTGAAACAGGTATACTTCTGAATGAAAGCAATTAAAATTATTAAGAAGTTTGAATGAACATTGTTGAGTTGTACTAATTGTATTATTTTCCTGGTACTTTCATTTGTCAAGGAACAAACAGTTTAAAATCTGTCCTATATATTGAGTGACTCCCATGGAGAACCTACCATTATCAGTGTAAATGTTCTGTTCTTTGAAACATCATAGAATGAATGGAAGTTGCAAATGTTATTCTAGTAGTATTAGTTATACCTCCTTTTATTTTCAATGAAATGGGCCCTTTTGATTTTAGAGAAAATTAGATTGTAAGTTGACAATAACCCTTTTCATGAAGTCCATGAGAGCACAATCATAAAAAGAAGCTAAAGTCTCTGCTTTTTTTGTTGTTGTTGTTGGATATGTTAAAATTAAATTCTGAACCTAAATTAGCACAGATGATAATGTAGTAATGCAGTCAACCTTTGATCATTGATGCTGATGGATATAATCAGAAACAGAAATAATATTTAAAATTTCAAAAGAATGTGTGACTGTAAGATCTATTATGAGAGACAAACTCCTTTCTCCCTCCTCCCCTGTCAAAGAAAATTGCTCACATTCCTTGGTATCATTTGCATCTTCATCTTACTTTGCTCCTGTCCATGATCTGTTATTGTGGAACCTGAATCTCTTAGACTTTCTGAAGAGAGACCATTTCATTCATTTTTCTCTATTTATGAAAAACTGAAAGTTGATTATATTTAGGGATAAAAGACCATGTGAACCACAAACATTTCAATTTTTGTCATTTTCTAGATAGAGAGTGAAATTATGTGTCACATGTTGATTCCCCTGAAGATGGGAGGAAAGTGGTTTGCTGCCAAAGAAATGACTTTCTCCGCCCTGATTTCTTTTATAGGCTGCTTTGAGTGCTACAGACATGGCCTTGGCCCTCAATCGGTACCTTTGCACTGCCGTCTTGCCTTTGCTAACGAGATGTGCTCCTCTTTTTGCGGGCACCGAGCACCATGCTTCTCTCATAGACTCATTACTTCATACTGTGTATAGACTCTCTAAGGGCTGCTCACTTACCAAAGCTCAGCGGGATTCCATAGAAATTTGTTTACTCTCTATCTGTGGGTAAGTGGACACCTAACTCCATGCCAAGTTTCTTTTTCTCTAATAAAAAGAAGTTGCTATGTGGCTCTTGATAAATTGTTTTGCATTTTGGCAAGAATTTCTGTATCCAAAGTTAATTTATAGGATTTCTTAGCTTTTAGGTAATCCCATGTGCTGAGGTTTGGGTCTCATGAGAGCGCCCTCACTCCTGGTCAAATTCAGGAGTGTTCCTCCAAACTTCCCTAGGATATGAATGTCTTGGATGTAGTGTTTGAGCAATTATAGGATGCTATTCAGGTGTTGGTGGTGAGGGTGATTGGGTGAGGGGTGCATGGCTGCCTTAGAGTATGATTAATTGATTGTCCCCTTTGAATTTTGTGTGATTTTAACTCCTCTTCCAGAAGAGAAAGAAAAAAAAGGGATTTATTAAATATAAAAAATGATGCCATATAGTATTAAATCATTTCTATAGGTGGCAATGATGAAAGTCAAATGTTTCCTCCGGCCTAGACAACTAGCACTGCAATTGGCCCTCCTATTGAAACTTAATGTTTCCAAAGAAATGAAAAAGTTATCTCCTATAGCTCCGCTCCCTGGCTACATGCTGCCTGTTGCTAAGAGCCTGGTTCAACCAAAGGTTGATGATAAGGATTTTGTTTAATAAATAGAATGTGGTCCTGCGTTTTAGTGCACCTAAAGGGAACTATATTCTAAAACTAGTTGCTGTAAGTCCTAAGTATTTAGAAGATGGTTGCCTTATTGAGAAGCTATTAGTGGGATCATAAATAGAGTCATAGACTTGTCACTTTGACTAGTGTCAAACGTGGGGAATACAATAGAAGCCTCAAGTGGTAGAAGCAACAGTGCCTCTTGATTGATGAGAAATGGTAATGGGCTTGGAGAGGTGATACCAGGAAGTTTAGGAAGCTGGTTATGGGTCAAACTGCCCAAATAAGGTACTGATGGACAGCTGATTGTCATCTTCTATTCTAGATAACTGGACTTACTCTTTTTAGATCTATCAGTACAAACTAGATTGGTTTTCCTAGATACAGAGAACCTCCCAAGCCAGAATGGAACTGAAAGAACAAATGTGCAAGTGTGTATGAGTCTGAGGTGTGTATATAGGGTAGGGGTATGGGAAGCAGTAAGGAGGGTCACAGAACATACGGTGGGTCTGTGTTTAGGACAGACACTGTAAAGACAGAAGAGGAACATATGTTGTGGGAGAAAAGGGGTGGTCTTTAGGTCTAGGAGATAGAGATGAGTTGGGAAATGGAACCTGTTCTAAATTTATGTCAATCATTGGACCAGTAGCACCAAATTGTTACCATCTGAAGAGAGATTCTCCTACTATTTAGTCTAATGAATTATCTGCTTAGCATCAACACATATCTCCTCATTATTAAAAATTGCTTTGTTCCAACAGCCAATTGAGACCTTCTATGATGCAGCACTTACTTCGAAGATTAGTATTTGATATCCCATTATTAAATGAACATGCAAAGATGCCTCTCAAGGTAAGCTTAGGAGACATTCAGGGTATTTTAACTACCAATTATTGTTACAACATCTAAATCTCTTAGATTATGGTTGATCTTTAGTGCTGAGCAGTTTCTTCAAATTACAAATATGGACAGATAAGTTATAAAAATGTGTTTGTATACCTAAAATACATAGGTATATGTCTACCAGGTAGGCAACAAGGAAACAATGAGCCTTGATGCTCTTGGGCTGGAAAATTATGGTAATAGTCCTGGCCTAATATATTAGCAACTTCAAGGTATAAAGAGTAGACTTTAGAAACAGCTTTTTCTAAGTTGGTAACCAAAAGACGGCTTCCAAATGCTATTTTCACATTGTTCTAAGGAAAGGACGCTTTCTATATATGCAATTACACTTTGTTACAGTATGTTGGAATGTCATTGACATTTTCTCTGGCCACTTTTCCTGTTCTAATCATGAAAGTTCAAGTCTCTTATTGTCTTATTGATTTGGAATAACTTCCTGCCATCTAACATCCTAATCCAAACTCAGGATAGTTTGCGCTATACATCGAGGTTATACAGTAATGTAATGGACTTTTTACTAGTGACCTCTGTGCATTGCCATCTAAAAAGCATCACTTTTCCCCCTAGAGCCATTCAGTAATAATGCTGTAGATGGCAGGTTTGAAGATAATGAGTATTTTCTGAGCTTCTCTTAATATTAAGCATCCCTAGATATTTATCAAAAAATAGTATTTCTCTATGAAAAAATATTTTTATTGTCTACAAAAATTAATGAATTATGTAAATGAGATACCTTTGCTAAAAATCCCATTTTTATGGTTTCCGTCAATTATGATATACCTTCTCATGCAAAATTTTATTTGTGTGCATGAACTGGAAGATACCTGAAAAAGAAATAGTACCATTTTTTTATCTTTATGCAACAAAACTCTTATGTTAAGTATTTCCGTGTTAATCCTAGCAAATTATAGCTCAATATTTCAGCAGTTTAGACTCCTCAGTTGCGTGTGTGTGTTATCTTAGAGGGAGACTGAAATAGAAATATTCCAATACTAAGAGATATAATTAGGCTTAATAACAGTAATCCTAATCAGTTTATTTCCTTCAAGAAAAGAAGTACATCACAGTTGATTTCATCAACATCATTTTTAATTAGTAAATAATTAAAAACATATTAGTTTATAGGGCCAGAATGAAAAAGAGTCTATCCTTGCTTTGGACTTCTAGTTTTGTCCTGAACAAACAAAATATACATAGGTGAAAACCTAAGTAGCATCACAGACACTACAACAAGGAAATAAGTTGCATCCTTAACCACCAAAAAATATAAGTAAGGGAAATATTCTAGATAGAGCACGTTCTGAGATTTATGGAGAGAAGAAAGTTTTGAGACAATCATAAAGTATGGTGGTTAAGAATAGGAGGAGAGGGAGCAAAACTAACCATGGATGTATGGTTTCCTTAGAATGTGCATTTTAGATGCTTACCCTACAGATACTTAGCTATTTCCACTTAATGGCCCCTGTGCATTGCCCTGCCATCTAATCCCTTCATTTTATTTTATTTTTATTGATTTTATTTTGTTAATGTGTGCTGTGTGGTGGGGTCACATTTCATTCATTTTCCATGTGTTTGGCCCATTATTGCAGCATCATTTATTGAATTTTTTGTTTTCTTGGTTTCTTTGTTTTGCTTGTTTGGGAAGTGCATGGGCTGGAATCGAACCCCGGTCTCCCACATGGCAGGCTAGAATCCTACCACTTGAACCACCCTCGCACTCCCCAATCCCTTCATTTTAAGGATAGATCACAGGTTAACAATTCATAAAATTCTGAGTGAATGTTAGTACCTAAAGAAAACCTGGGATACGTATATAACCAAACAATCTCAACGAATTCTATTCAAGAGAAATTTATTTATAAAATTGGTCATTTGGTCCTCATATCATTTTGTATAATTTTCTACATTCACTTTTAACGAGGCAGGACTCTCCAAAAGAATTCACGTGGGATTTAGAAGTTTTCCTTCAATTGACCTTATTGCTTGGTATTAGGATGCCATATGGGAGGAGATGGGAAAAATACAGAAGGTGTCTTTAGCTCATTGCTTTAATAATTGGTTTCCCACATAGCTGCTGACAAATCATTATGAAAGATGCTGGAAATACTACTGCCTGCCTGGAGGGTGGGGAAACTTTGGTGCTGCCTCAGAAGAGGAGCTTCATTTATCCAGAAAGTTGTTCTGGGGCATTTTTGATGCCCTGTCTCAAAAGGTAATTTAATGTTCTGTGTATTTATTTGCATTGCTAAAATAATAAAAACCCATAGGTCTTGACAAATTAGTATTCCTGCTAGAATAGTATCTTTATTAATCAGGACTTACAAAGCGTTACTGATTATGCTTTTTCTCAATAGAATAACAAATGTTAAGAATGCAATTTATATTGACATTTCATAATCATTATGAAAGATGTTCTTTGTAATCATAAATGTTTTTGAATTTAAAATCACAAAGTATTTTCAGGAAACTACATGTGTGGGTTGATATTTGGACTTATTTGGACTCAAACCCTCCCTACTCACCAACTCTACTCTTAAAAAAAAACCTGAGGAACTCTTATAGAATAAAAAAAGTAAAAAATATAAAATATTACATGATTATAAAATTCTGGTGGCCTGAGTTTTCCTGATTTGCTGCTATGGAGATTTAAGTACCTCTACTCCTTGTTGCTTTTTATGTATGGCATTTCCTTTTCGAAGTCTTATTTATAATGAATATTTCATGTATTTTCAGATGATTGGAGGATAGTTATTTCAGAGAAAATCAGAACAAAATACTTTGCATGCTCACTCTTAAATTATTTATCAAAATCAGTTTGAATTCCCAGAGAGACATTATTAAATCACTGGAGTGGTATAACCAGAAGTTTGTTACACAGTAGGAGAATGTTTATCTGGGATTAAATTTGGTAGTGACATCGTGATGGTTTTTTGTCTTGCTGAATTTCCTTTGTACACTGCTAGTCCTTTAAAAATAATGTGTAGATGGTAGCTTTAGAAGCATTTAAATATTAATTTAAAGTTTAACATTTAAAGTGAGATAACATTCAAAGTTATTATATTTTATTTAAAATTTATAAGTATGAATGTAACTAATTATGTAAATAATGTACAAACACCTCTTCCCAGAAATTTTTATTAAATATACTGTTTACAGAATGTCTTTCCCCATTCAGAATTTTATTTTTCATACCTCTGTAATGCCATGCAGATCAGTTAAAATATCTTACTCTGGAATGTTATTCTCTGTGTATTTCGTATGTATCATCGTTCTAATGCAATACAGCAGTAATTTATAATTAACTGTAATAAATGTAGTCCTCATTGTCTAAACTAATGTTTATGTCAATAATACATGTCATAAACTTAGAATTATCAGGTCCATCTCATTTGAAATATTGAAGGGTCAACTTTGGGGTAAGGTACAGACTTTATCCTTGTGTGGCAGCTGCAGTGAACCTAGCTTCAGCTTTTCTTAATGTTTGATGAGATTTTAGGCTATGGGTTCCTTTTACTCGAGGGAAAGGAGTTGAGATAGCCCGGCATAATTCATATTTTCTCCTGCAACATTGTATCAGCCACCATGATCATGCTGGCCATTTTTGCTAAATAGGACTTTATCTTTCTGTTTATTTTTGGACTTTTATATCTTTCCAGAAGTACGAACAAGAACTTTTCAAACTGGCACTGCCTTGCCTGAGTGCAGTTGCGGGAGCTTTGCCTCCAGACTACATGGAGTCAAATTATGTCAGTATGATGGAAAAACAGTCATCAATGGATTCTGAAGGGAACTTTAACCCACAACCTGTTGATACCTCAAAGTATGGACTCTTTCTATTGCAGCAGATTTTTATTGTAAATGATGTGTGAAGTCTGAAATTGAATAAGGTACTAAAGTGAACTTTCTCTAATCCATGCCCCCTTTGAATTAGTATCCTTTGAATAGGGGTCCCCTTCATTTATAAAATGACAATAGTTATATTAATGATTATACTAATATCTGAAAGAGATTAGAATGTGCCTTCTAGAATAATCTTAATGGAATCAGGGTTCTCAGTAATATGTAACCACTGCAGTAGTATCTGTAACAGATTCTAAAAACTGTTTCAGTTATATTTTTAGTTGGAAATTTGCCCTAAATGTTTATTAATAATTACAATCAATGTCTGTGTAGCATCTCTTACTCAGGATGATCCCAGCACGCTGTGCAAAACTGTTTATATTCGCTGCGGGAGCCACTTCACTCATCACTCCATCTCAGTAAGGCTTAGGATTTAGCAACTGATATTTGGCATCATAAAGCACAGCATGAGATTGAAGGAAATACCAGATGAGAATATTTGTGGAAAATTTAGCATGCAGTTAGACTACAGTTTGGCCGCCTTAACCAAATATAAGGCGGCATTAGTTAGCGTTCTGAAACTTTTTGTATGCATTTACTTGTATGTGTTCTATAAATAGGATGTTTGGGTACTTCAAGTATTTGAAGTCTCAGCTTTTGTTTTTGTTTTTGTTTCTTGTAATTGTCTTTAAGTAGGACCATGGTTTCCCATTTGCAAGGAAAGCTGCCTCTTCATGCCACATTTTCTTGTTGATTCCATGGTGACCCAGCAAGATCAGTGTTAGCAAGATGGTAGTTACTATTCACATCTGAATTTGCTTTGGAGTTCGACTTTGAGGCTTCTGGGTGGTCCCCAGCTGATTTAGCTTCTGTAATTAAATGACTTAACAACCTGAGTGGTATGCCATTAGTTTGATAATGCCTTAAATTTGCATGTTTGGTATTCGATGACAGTCCTATGAGAAAGTCTTCCCCTCAGTATTTGGCTTATGTGGTTGATTCTTTCTATCTCTTCCAAAGTAAGTAAACCAAAATATCCCATGTTGACATTCCTACGTGGGTAAGTTCGTGGTTTCCTAACATACAGCATAATCCAGAATTACACAAAAACATCAGAACAATGTCATGGTTTTGGTGTTGATTAAATCCAACAAATAAGTGTTGGGCATGTTTATTAATTTGCTAATCTTGTCTCTTTGGGGACTTCTTAATAGATGTAGGTTTATATAATTATATGCAATAATCTCTACATCTTTGTGATTTTTATGTTTGCATCTTAAGTACATGTAGGTCATCTAGTTCAATTACTGGCTGGTATCTTTGTTGGAAAAGAGCAGTAGAAACCATCTCATTATGCTAGATTTTATTTAGAATTCTGGTCCCAAAGTTAATTGCTTCAATAAGTTATTTATTATTGAATGGAATTGTATACTTCTCTTTTCCATTCATAGGTATATTTGATCAAGTCTTACATTCGCCATCAGACTTGATCATCAACTGTATACACTCACCATTTCTTCAGGGAATTAAATTTTTATTTAAATATGAACAGATTCAAGAATAAATGTTATAAAAAATGATAAAGCATGGGTTGGTTAATTAGTTTTCCCTATATGTATTGGTAACATGTAGGAGTGTTATGTAGACCATTAATATTTAAATTTAACAACACCAATTGTATGAAATCAATTAAAATTTTAATACATTTTAAAAATGTAACAGGTTGGATTTCAGCAGCCTTTCCCCCATTTATAGTTGTTACAGAAGGGGCTTAAGGCAAAAAGGGAAACTAACTTCAAAGAAAGAGTATGGGAGAGAAGTATGTCTTTAAATGTTTTGAGTCTAATCATGATTTAGTTTAGTTTAGTTTTGTTTTTGGTGTAGTCTGTAGTCCCCATATTTAAATATATTTTCATGATTTTTCTTTATACTGTGTAAAATTTTGTTATATGTAATATGATATTAAAACATGCTTATGAATTCATATAGTATACATCATTATCTGCTTCACTTTTCTTATGTTGTCTCCACAATATGAAAAAGTAATACTTTGTAAAAGGAATTTAACAGTTTATGCTTCGAGTGGGATCTAAGTTATCATAAGCTGTGAGTAAATTAGTATGATTTTCCGTAAGTTCTGTGAAAATCAAGTTTTTTTTCCTATATTTTCACAGTATTACAATTCCTGAAAAGTTGGAATACTTCATTAACAAATATGCAGAACATTCCCATGACAAATGGTCAATGGACAAGGTAAGAGAGTATTGCATATTATTTCAGTACTGTTATTTTTCAGGGGCTGTTCACTGCTCAAATATTTCTGACCATGAGAATTGCATACTTTAAAGAGAGAGCTTTATGTAGATGAGGAAAGAAATTTTAATTGTAACTTGCTAATAACGCTACCTCGGCCATTAACACATGTATCATACTTGTGAATTGGAATATCTGTGTTCACTAAAAGCACAATTTTAAGATTTCAAAAACTCCATTAATTAAATAAGAAATTCAGTTTCTAAGCACGTGTAGTTTGTAGGGTAAAAAGTAACTGAAAATGTGTTGATTTTAGGGGCTTTAGAAGCAAATGTATTAACTCTTAAATCCATAATTTGCCTTTTAAGGATGTCTTGGCCTTATATTTACCTTTATATTAGATAAATATTGAAAACCCTTGAGCAGGTTTTCATGATTGCTTACCCTTTCTACTTTTCTGTTGTGTTTCTCATTATCAAGTAGATCTGCAGTTCACTAAATATGGATTATATAGATATAATATAACAATATAAGATAACATGTTTTGTTTGTGTTTTCAGGGAAAAATAAAACCCAAATGAGGTCATTAGAGCAGTGGCAATCCATGATATAATTCCTATATATTATGGGATTTTCTAAAGGAAATATGCCTGAGTATTCCTTTAAGTTGAACCTAATTTTAACTTGAGAGAAGATGATTAAAATAGGTTCTCAGAGTTGAGTTCAGATGTTTCAAGAACCTAAAATAAGCATGTACTAATTTGAATAAGTGAAAAGCAAAGAGCAAAAAAGATGCTTCTATTTTGAACAACTCACTATCCTCAAGCTAGATTTCATCGCACACCTCAGTTCATGCCCTGGCCAGCCAGTCCCTTATAGGACATGCTCTGTTTGTTCAGTTGTCTGTTTTGTAAAAGTACTTACTCCATTAAGTGCTGAGCTAGTAAGGATGGTGACGGAGGAGAATTTTACAGGAAGGCAGTCCTAGGAGTTCTGTTCTGGGCTGATTCAGGCAGATATAAAATGATGTGGGGAAATATTGATATGGGCACATGGTTAAATCACAATGTAGAACATGCTGAGAGAGAATTGGAAATACGAATAAGCAAAAACAGGTAACATTATCCAAGGTTTCAAGATGCAAATTTCAATTTTCATGTTTCAAAGAGCTTTATGTACACACCAGCAGGGTACCAAGATTTGCTGGAATAAATACATCGTAGCTGTGCATCACTGTAGCCTCCTCCTAGGGGTGTTGATACTGAAATCATCACTGTCTTGGGTCTCTTTAAGGAAAGGAGGGTGATTTTATATATATATATATATATATATATATATATTTTTTTTTTTTTTTTGCATGGGCAGGCACTCGGAATTGAACCCGGGTCTCTGGCCCGACAGGCAGAAGTCTGCCTGCTGAGCCACCGTGGCCTGCCCTGGAGGGTGATTTTAATCTCTGGATTAAAATGCTTGTTCCAGATGATTATATGAAATAGTATTGATAGGGATGGAAGTTATTATATTGACTTATTCTGGATAAAATTCAAACCTTAATCTTTATCTTAGTTCATTTCAGCTTTATTTCACACACACACTTAAATTCATACACACCTACATACACTCTAAGATTACTATATATGAAATAGTTTTTATGGTTTTTTTTTTAGTTGGCAAATGGATGGATTTATGGAGAAATATTTTCAGACTCTTCTAAAGTTCAACCATTAATGAAACCTTATAAACTATTAACTGAAAAGGTAAGGCTTTTTAAAAATTCATATATTTGTAGAGTTTTTTGGTTTATATATAGTCTTTAAATTTTATCGTGAAATAATTTCAAACATATAGGAAATGTGCAAACATAATACAAAATTAATACAGATAACTGCAATATATCCCTACCCAAATACCCATATTTACCAACTGCTAACATTTTCACCCATTTGTTATCTATCTATCTATCATTTGACTTTTTAACACTTGAAAATAGGTTGCACACATCCTGCTCCTTTGCCATTTAATATGTTCTTGTATATTTCTTAAGAAAACGGATATTAACTTACATGACCCCATTAAGTACAACTGTCAAGTTGAAGAAATATAATATTGATATAAAGTACACAGTCCATATTCTCATTTTTTCAGTTGTCCCAATAGTGTCCTTTTGGGTTTTTTTTCTTCCATTAATATATCCAGTCTGGTATCATGTATTACATTTAATTGTTACTGTCTCTCTCTCTCTCTTGTTTTTCACTTGTGGTGATATATATATACAATGTAGACTCTCTCATCACAACCACTCCCAAGCATGCAATTAAGTGGCATTAATCACATTCACCATATTTTACTACCATCACCACCATCTATTACCAAAACCACTTCAAACACAGCCCCTCACACCCTTTATGCATTAATGCCCTGCCCCCCCCATTCCTGGTATCTTATAATCTTTCTGACCCTGTGATTTTGCATATTCTAGTTATTTCATAAAGTGGAACCATGCAGTATTTGTTCTTTTATACCTGGCTTATTTCATTCACCACAATGTTTTCAAGGTCTATCCATGTTGTAGCATATATCAGAACTTCATTCCTTTCTGTGATTGAGTAATATTCCATTATATGTATATAATTACATTTTGTTTATCCATTCATCTGTTGATGGACATTTGGGTTGCTTCCACTTTTGGGCTGCCAAGAACATTGGTGAATAAATATCTCTTTGAGTCCCAACTTTGATTTCTTTTGGGTATATACTAGAAGTGAGATTGATAGATCATATGGTAATTCTAGGTTTAACTTTTTTTTAGTAATTTTTTTTATTAGAGAAGATGTGGGTTTACAGAACAATCAAGTGTAAAATACAGGATTCCTATATACCACCCCACCACCAACACTTGCACTGGTGTGAAAAATTTGTTACAATTGATGATAACACTTTTTTTTGGAATTTTGTAATAGATAGCTATTATTCTGCACACTCTGCCCTTCCAAATACATTTGATTATTGTTTTTTCCTATTTCTGCAAAGTAAATTGTTGGGATTTTATTTGCTGTTGCTTTGAATTTATATATCTATTTGTGCAGAATTAACAACTGTATTTTGTCTTCCAGTCCATGAACATGCTATATCCTTCCATTCATTTAGGCTTCCTTGATTTGTTTTATCTCTATTTTGTAGTTTTCTGCATAGGTCTTTTATAACCTTGATTAAATGTATTCCTAAATATTTTATTCTTTTGGTTGTTATTGTAAATGAAATTTTTTTCTTGATTTCCTCCTCAGATTACTCATTAGTAGTATATAGAAAGACAGCTGATATTTATGTGTTGAACTTGATTCCTGCCCCTTTGGTGTACTTGTTTATTAGCACTAATAGCTTTGCTAATTAGTTTTTTTATATATTTGTTTTCAATGTTTTACTTTTTGAAAAAAAATTTTGTTATGTATCTTTGTATTTAAATGTTTTATTTAATATTTACTTTTTTAAAACCATTATTCAGAGTTCTTATTTACTAACTTCTTATATGTTGTCTTTTTCTTTCCATTCCCATTTGCTATAAGCATTTTATTGGTCATTGTCTTCTCTACCTGATATTTTTCCATTCCTTTTCAATTTCCATTAAGAAATGAAGGTTGTTATTTCTCCCCTTTATTGTTAAGGACTTTAGAAAATATTTTTCTTATTCCTAGGAGTTTGTTCATGAGTAGTAGTGGATTAAACTTAAAATGTTTATTATTTATAAATGTTCAAATATTTATTTTGGGGAGGGAAGTTAATATATTCACAAATGAAGTGAGATGGCCTTCCCAGCTTGATGCTAATGGGGAGGAATTACTTCTCTATTTATTCAGATGCTAGAAAATCCTCTATACATGTATCACATAATCAGTCATTTTCCCCAATTCTGTTTCTCCCTTCCAATTTCTTTTGATGATATCAGGATCTGGGAAACTAAAGAAATTTACCCTCCATGGCATAATAGGGTTCTTCTTAGCATCATTAGTCAAAACAGGTCTTGGCTCACACTCTATTATTTTATAGTTTGCTTGCTTTTAAAATAAGCACTGCCAAATTTTTAACAAAATGATGGCAGTCTATTTCAGAACAAAGCATTAAATATTTATTTCTATTTAAGTTCATAATATCCTTTCTTTCTTCCCTAGGAAAAAGAAATTTATCGCTGGCCAATCAAAGAATCTTTAAAAACCATGCTGGCTTGGGG
>PVIY010033983.1:0-27565 GCA_004026745.1 Myrmecophaga tridactyla | reverse complement strand
TTAAAAAAAAAAAAAAAGTATTGGCAAAGTCCTTTGAGGGATGGGAGAAAAAATATGGAACTACTAAACTTTACCACCAGGAAAACCCCTGATACTGTGTCAAACATTAATGTTACTTTTCATCACTCCTCTACTTTGCTTCCTCATCTTTCTGGAAGACGCACAATGTCAGCTTTTTTTTTAGATTAATGTAGACATGTGCTGTCATTTCAGATATGAGCATATGAGTAAGTTTTCAGAGCAGCATATAGAGGAAAGGGGCAAATGTGGTTGTCTAGAAAGTAACTCTGAATTGTATTTGGCATACAAAATCTCTACTCTAATCTCTAATTACACTGAATATGTCTACTTCATTAGGGCAGGGGCCTCACTTCTGCATCCATGTCCCCACAACAGGGACACTTAAAGTTTTTAGAATATTTTACTGCCAAATGTGAGAACAGCCTTGAATAAGATAAATAAGCCTAGACGGCTGCCTAGAATATTCTGCTATCCCCAGCACATAGATGCAGGACCTGCTATTAGGATTCTGAACAGAAAGTTTATAAGAAATTGAAAAAGCGGAAGTGAAGCCCTGCTATTCCTCCTTACCTGCTAAAAATGGACTCCTCTTAACAAACTTGTTAAATGCTGAAGCTGAAATCCCAGCCTGAGACCACAACCAGACGAAAAAACACAACACAGATTTCTACAAGTGGAATAGACACATATTTGAGGATCCACGATTTTCTCTCCAAGGAAAGCTATTGTTAGGTTATGGATATTATTGCTCAGTAGGCATTAAATAAGATCCAGGTCAAATTCCATTTGGTAAATTCCAGGGACTATCCACGAATTTATTTTTGCTTTGAAACTGGACATTATATTTGATTATGTAAGTCTTCTGATAAGACAGTTTTTTTTTAAGATACAGCAATTTTTATTTCTATTTTACAATTATCCAAATGAACATTTAATTTGTCTTGCCATTCAGCATCAACAACCAACTTGATAGGCCCCAGTCTGCATTTTAGATTCTAGGGCTGTAGGATCAATACCACACTTTCCAGATTTAAAAAAAAAAAGCTATCCAGATTTGTTTGTCTTATAACCTCTGAGCTAACTATAATACACCCAACATGATTACACTAAACCAAATGGATAGCAGTGCTGAATTACTACCCCGGGATACACACCATCCACTCTCCACCTTGACTTTTTTTTTTTTTTTAATCAGCAAAGCAATCAAAAGACCAGGTCTGGCTGGTACTATATACGTTGTGAGTGAGCTAGAACCACAGTGCATGGTGTTCACTCAGTGCCTCAAGGAACTGCCTACTGGAGCAAACCATGTTCCAAATTTTAAAAATCCAAAATATCTTTTTAGTTAAAACTTAAGACCCCAAAAAGGATAGAGCCTTGGAGGGGCATACAAAATTAAGAGTGAAGCAGGAAAACAATAAAACTGTTTATGAGATTAATAAAATCCATACACT
The DNA here is from genome assembly GCA_004026745.1 of Myrmecophaga tridactyla. Lineage (NCBI taxonomy): Eukaryota > Metazoa > Chordata > Mammalia > Pilosa > Myrmecophagidae > Myrmecophaga > Myrmecophaga tridactyla. The sequence goes on along the minus strand of PVIY010033983.1, from coordinate 26,090 downwards.
ATGGATGAAACTGGCAAGTCTTGGAAATACTTAATCTCAACATGGCAATGAGACAGATGTTTCCCTTGTTAAGGAAATGACCAAGGTAAAATATAATCAATTAAAACCAAAAAAACTGAAATCCCAAGTTAAGTTATAGAAGACTGTCAATTAAAATGCACACAGAGGATCTATAGACAAGGACAACAACTCTAAACAGGGGCTCAGGAATAACAACATCTGATGTCCCAAGTGGCCAGCAAAGGAGCGATCATCCCAGCCAGCTGCCACAACACTGGTCTGATTAAACGTTCCTCTTTCCTAGTAGGGAGGCAGGAGATTTTTTGACCCTTTATTGTAAAACCAGAGTCCAGAGGGCACAAGGTGTCTACCTAGCAAGTGTTTGATTAGTGAAATAACTGACGGATAAAGAAATATCATTAGAGTAATCTTTTAAAGCACAAACCCTTCTGTGGCTGCTCATAGCACTGAGGATAACGGCTGCCGTGGCTCAGCAGGCAGAGCTCTGACCTGCCGTGCTGGAGGTCTGGAGTTCGATCCCTGGTGCCTCCTGCCCATATGCAAATTAAAAAAAAAAAAAAGACCCGCAGGCAACCACACACAGCCCATGGGGCCCCTGCATGGTCTGTTTCCTGCCACCTCTCCAGCTCATATCAGGCCCTCTTATCCTGGGTAGCTCTCTGTGCTCCTCTAATGAGCCCCATTCTCTCCCATCATAAAGCCTTGTACTTACCATTTCCTTGGCCTAGAATGCTAATTTTGCATAACCCTGGGCTCTCAGAGCCTATTACCAGATTACCGTACCTAACCAAACAATGGTTGAGAATCATTGCCCTCTGCAACCTGACTCAACTCTGACCTTCAAAGTTCTTTCTTAAGATGAACCAAAATCTTCCTCCTTATGACTTCCATTCATGGAGAATGAGCGCCAAAAGAGAGAGAGAGAGAAGTAATTTAATCTTGATGTCCTTATTTTTAAAGTAGGAATTATAGGAATAGTTGTGAGCATTAAATAAAATAATGTACACAAAAGGCTTAGGGCAATGCCCAACACATAGCAAGTACTGTCATAAATAAGAATATATTCCATGCAAGGAACCCTAAATCAGCACTTATGGCTTTCTTCCAACAGACTGCTGGCAAAATATTTAATAAATTCATTTGAGTATTCACTATGAGCACACATAAAATGTCAAGTGTGAGCTTAGCAGCTCCAGTCAACTGACACTATCATAGGAAAAGAGTCCCCTTATTCTCATAAGTGTTGTTTATTATTTATAATTATAGTTACTTAGGAAAAATAGGTGCTATTTTGTCAAAGCTCCTCAAACATAAATCTCTTCGAAGATTAATAAAAATTAGATTTCAGGTATAACACTATGCCTAGAAATTTATTTTGGAATTAATGGTCTTATCTACTCTATGCATAAAAGGCCATCTTCTTAAGGCATCTGACTAAACACAACCAAATAATTTTTTTTAAGAAATTAAGATGAAGACATCCTAAATAAATTCACAATATCATCTGCAAAGGACTCCAGCCAAAGGTCTGATTTCTCAGTTTCAAATGCATGTTCAGGAAGCTTAGCCTGAAACTCAGTCCCTTATTTATAAAATGCAGAGGAGGGAACAATTAGGAATAGATTCGTGTAACAAATAGATACCTACTACTTACTATGTATAAGATCATGGGACTAGACAGATAAATGATACACAGTAATACCCTCAGGAAACTCAGCCATTCCATATATGAGAGCACCAAAAAGAATAAAAATTGAGAAATAAATTTGACCCAAAAAAAGTATGAGACTTGTATAGTGAAAACTACGAAATATCATCGAAAGAAATTAAAGGACACCGAATATACAGAAAGATATCTCATGTTCACAGATTGGCAAAACTCCCCAAAACTGTCTAAGGATTCAGTACAACCTCTATCAGAATCTCAGCTGGCCTCTTTGAAGAAATTAACAGGCTAATCCAACAAATCAAATGGAAATGCAAGGGAACCAGAAAAGCCAACGCAATCTAAAAGAACAAGAACAATATTGGAGGACTCACACTTCCCAACATCAAAACTTACCACAAAGCTACAGCAATCAAGACTGGGTGGTACTGACATGAAGCTAAATACACAGATCAATGAAATGAAACTGAGAGTCCAGGAAAACACCCTTACATTTACTGTCATTTGATTTCTGACAAAGGTAGCAAAACAATTTAATTCAGAAAGAATAGTCTTTTCCATAAATGGTGCCAGGACAACTGAGTACTCACATTCAAAAGAATGAATTTGGACCCTGTTTTAGTTTACTAAGCTGCTCAAAGCAGATACCATGAAATGCATTGGCTTTTACTATGGGAATCTATTAGCTTACACGCTTACAGTTTTAAAGCTGTGAACTGTCCATATCTAGGCATTATTGAGATGATGCTTTCGTCAACAGACCAGCTGGTGGCGATCCTGGTGGACTCCTCTGTCACATAGCAAGGCACAGGGCCGCATCTGCCAGATTTCACTGCCTTCAGCTTCTTGCTTCTGTGGCTTTCTCTCTCTTTGTCTGAATTTCATTCTCTTATAAAGGACTCCAGTAACAGGATTAAGGGAAACCGTGAGCCATGCCTTAACTGAAGCAACCTTATCAAAAGGTCCTACTTACCAGAGGCTCACACCCAGACGAATGGATTAGCTTCAAGAACATGATTCTGGGGTACGTACAGTTCCATGCCACCACGGAATCCTACCTCATAGTACAAACAAAATTAACTCAAAATGGATCACAGACCTAAATGTAAGAGCTAAACAGCCAAATTCATAAAAGAAAATACAGGAATAAATTCTTCATGACTTGAGGTTAGGCAATGGTTTCTTAGATAACATCAGAAGCACAAGCAACAAAACAGAACAGGTAAATTAGACTTTATCAAAATTCAAAGTTTTTCCCAGAGCCTGCCCATATAAAAAAAAAAAAACATGGAAAATTTTAAATTTTTGTGCTTCAAAGGACCCTCATCAAGAAAATGAAAAGACAGCATGCAGAACAGAAAATAATTTTGCAAATCATATAACTGATAACAAATTTGCATCCAGAATATATAAAGGACTCTTATAACTCAACAATAAAAAAACAAAAACAATTAATGGGCAAAAGATTTGAATACATATTTCTTCAAAGAAAATACACATGAAAATACATTTCACAGCCTGTAAACTCAACATCACACCATTATTAGATGCCTATTGTGTACCAGAAACCAAATAGGTCTTTATATATACTATCATCTGACCTCTCAAAAGAGAGGATACTCTCCCCAATCTTGCAATGAAGAAACTAAAGCTGAGTACATTGCAATAACTTGCCTGATGTCACACAGTTAGTTACAAGATCAGGGTTTAAATCCTTGCTCAAGTCCTTTCACAGCCTCTCCACATCAAAAAATATATAGACTATCCCATAATCGAGAACCATCCATGAAGCACAAAAAACCCTAAAATGTTTAGGTGCTATGAAAAATCACAGCAATTTAAAAAGATGGAAGGTAAAAGGCCGTTGGGAAATAATTCACAGTTAATTATAAGTGATCTCACTTATCAATTATAGAGTAGAAAAGCTGTCTTTACCATAATTTGGTAGAAACCCCCAAAACAAAATGACCTAAGTAAACCACCTCAAGAATGGAACAACATGGCATATTGTGTCTCCTGATCTGATGCACTGAGAAAGACAAATCACCGGTGTAAATTCCTGTCGAAAATGTTCAGCCTGCATCTAATTATGAAGGAACATGGCACAAAACTGTTCTAGTTTCTGCAGAAATGTCAATGTCATAAAAGGTAAAAAAGAAAAAAAAAGAGGTTGGAGATCAATTTTAAATTAGAGAAGATTAAAGAAACATGACAATTATATATAATACATGTTTAGCTCCCGAATCAGGGGGAAAAAAAGCTCTTTAGACATTATTGGCACAATGGATGAAATCTGTATAAGAACTGTCTAAAAAAATAATAGTATTGTATTGGTGCTAAATTCCCCAAATATGATCACTATATTGTGAATAAAAAATGATTTGGATCTTCAAAATATATACTGAAGTATTTAGGGGTGAAATGAAATGATGTCTGCAATTAAATCTCAAATGTTTTAGAAAAAAGCAGCAGTGTTAACAACTAGTGAATTTAGATGAAGGGTATATAAAGTGTTCATTGTACTATTACTGCAACTTTTCTGAAGATTTGAAATCTTTCAGAATAAAAATGTATTTATATTTCAAAAAAGTGTATTACATGCTAATATATAACACAATGAAAATAGTGCCTCACAGGGGGTGTTTTAAGGAGTAAACGCAGAGATCATGGAGCTTCTGGTGCAAGGCCTCGCACACCGCACACAGAGGAGCGGGACCAGGCCCACGAGTGCCGGGGAAGAGGCGCAGGCCGCGGCGGGCCGTGCTCCATCCGCCAGCACCTGCTGAAGGCCTGGCCTATCCCAGGCACTGTGCTTGGCACTGCGACGCCAAGACAAGGAAAAACAGGCAGGCCCCTGCTCTGGAATCTGCACACATCTCCAAACTTTGGTCTGTAAAGGTCTCACTTCTATTGATGATGGCAAATGCTATGAATGCAATTAACACTACTGAACTGTATACTTGAAAGTGGTTAAAATGGGAAACGTTACGTTGTCCACATGTTACCATTATAAAATTTTTATAGAACTTATAGAATGGGAGAAAATATGTGCAAACAAGATATAACAGTTTAACATCCAGAACATATAAAGAAATGAACTCAAAAAGACAAACAACCCAGGTGGGCCACAGTGGCTCGCCTGCAATGCTGGAAACCCAGGTTCAATTCCCGGTGCCTGCCCACGCAAAAAAAAAAAAAAAACCACAATGAGATACCATTTCACATCCACTAGAATAGCTACTATGTAAAAAATGGAAAATAAATGTTGGGAGAGGATGTGGAGAAATAGGAATACTCCTTCATTGCTGATGGGAATGGGGAATGTAAAAAGGTACACCTGCTGTGAAAAACAGCTTGGCAGTTCCACACAAAGTCAAGCATAGAATTACCATATGACCTGCAATCCCATGTTTAGGTACATACCCCAAAGTATTGAAAGCAAGTACTCAAACAGATATTTGCACACTCATGTTCATAGCTACATCCTTCAGTTTTCAATACGCAGAAGCGCCCCAAAAGTCCATCCACAGATGAATGGATAAATAAAATGTATATACATACAAGAGAATAAATATTATTCAGTAGTAAAAAGGAATGAAGTCCTGACACACACAACAACATGAATGAATCTTATAGTTATAGACATTATGTGGGATGAAAATAGCCAGACAGCAAAGGAAAAACGTTGTAGACTCTCACTGATGAAATAATTAGAATAAGAAAACTCTTAGAATTATAATCCAGGATATAGGTTACAGGGACTGGGTTGGGAGTAGCAAATGGGGAATTAATGCTTAATTTGTACAGAATTTCTACTTAGGTTGACCATAAAGTTTTGGAAATGGATGGTACCACAACATTTTGAGTGCAATTAACAGCACTGAATTATATATGTGAATGAGGTTAAAAGGGGAAATTTTAGGTTATATATATGTTACCAGGATAAAAATTTAAAGATAAAACAGAACTGTACCACACAGCGAGCCCCCCTTGTAAATGATTGTGCTGGTCTGAATCTGTGGTGGACCCCAGAAAAGCCATGCCCTTTGATCCTCATTCAATATTGCTGGGTAGGAGCATCTTGATTGTTTCCAGGAAGAAGTGACCCACCTAATTGTGGGTGGTAACTTTTGATTAGATGATTTCCATGGAGGTGTGTCTCCACCCACTGAAGGTGAAGTTGTTTGCCAGAATCCTTTAAAAGAGGAAACATTTTAGAGAGAGTCCCTTTTTGGTAGAGCCACGAGAAAGCCAGCAGATGCCGCTATGTTCGCCATGTGCCCTTCCAGCTGAGAGAAAAACATTGAACGTCGTTGGCCTTCCTGAACCAAGGTATCTTTCTCCAGATGCCTTTGATTGGACATTTCTATAGACTTGTTGTAACTGGGACATTTTCTCAGCCTTGGAACTGTAAACTAGCAACTCATTAAATTCCTCTTGTTAAAAGCCGTTCCGTTTCTGGTATATTGCATTTCGGCAGCTAGCAAACTAGAACAATGATGTTCTATAGTTTACAGTGCAATTATAAAAATGTTCTTTCATGAACCATAATAAATGTACCACACTAGTGCAAGGTGCTAATACTAGGGTGGCATATATGAAAAAATTACAACCTAATGTAAACTATGGACTACATAGTTAATAGTGCTATTTTAATATTCTTAAATTATTTGTAACAAAGGTACCACACTAAGGCAAAGTGTTAACAATAGGGGGATATATGGGAATGCAGTATTTTTCACATGATTTTTCTGTAAACCTATAACTTCTCTAATTAAAAAAAAAACATGAGGACTGTACAACACACAGAGTGAAGCCTAAGCTATGGACTTCAGTTAATACTATAATTATAATAATATTGGTTCACCAATTGTAACAAATGTATTACACTAACGCAAAACATTAATAACAGGGAAAACTGGAGACGGAGATGGTCTATGGGAACTATGTCCTTCCTGCATGATTCCTTCCCCGTAAACATACATATGCCTTAAAAAATAAATAAAAATAAAATGTGCCATTTTAATATTCATTCCAGCTTTTAAGAAACTACTAAAGTAAATAGCTTAGAATTTTTAAAATAAATGTCTGTGACATGCTCTATTCATACATTTATTCATATTCTGCCCCATTAGAAAAAAAGGATCTACACCAATTTTTTTAACACATACAATTTACAACAATAAGAAAAAGACAAAATCAAGGTGAAGAGAAAATGAGGACTGGAGATAAGGGAAGAATAAATCACAAAAATGCATGCCATGTCACAGGTTTCATGAGGAAGGGGAGGCTGCAGACTCAGCCTGGAGATTCCTAACAGCTAAAGCAAAAAGAAAAACATGATCAGCTACAAGAGTTGTAATGCCTGTGAGAGAAATACCTACGCCAAAGGCCGGAATTTCCTGAAACAACTTCCTGGGCCTTCTTCTATAGCATCCCTGTGTCAAGTGGAGCACGCATTGGACTTCTCACTCAAAAGACCTCTTTGTATGTCTGGTCCTCACAGAAGGAAACACCTCTCCCAACACAAGATCGTCATGCCACATCCCAGACTCTTGTTCAACCAGAAATTTCTCAGTTTCCCTTTTTCCTTCTCTAATAAGTAACTTCATTTTCCTCTCTCTCCATCCAAAAATTCCTTTCTCTGTGAAACTACAAATTACCCACTAATAATCTCTGAGAGCATGTGCCTTCTGGCTAGGACTGAAATGTTTCAGCCTTACCTAAACCGCATTCTCACTTTTCCTCCTGCTATCTTAAAAGGCCATTTTCAAATCTCCCATCCTTCTGATTCTAAGCTTATACTGACATACATTTCTGAGGTTACAATTACCAAATGCATATCTACCAGGATTTTGCTAGGTTTCCTTAGCAACAGCTTCATTAAGGAACTGCATCAAAAAGTTTAAAAAGGCTATTCTTACATCTGAACAGAATATCCTGCATAAAAGTTGAATGGCTTTGAAAGAGAAAATTAAGCAGAGACAAAGAGGTCGTAGGTCCTAGGTAATAGTACCATAAGCTTAGCTGAAATGTTCTTAAATGGCTTGGAATCGTTCCTGAACGCTGGGTTTGCAGGAGGAATACGAAGTTGAGTGTACATACATGGATCCTAGAACATGTTCTGGCACCTGATAAGATTGGATTTCTTCTAGTTTTTCAACTAGTTTTTCAAACAAATTCCTTACTAACACTTTCTTTTATTGTCACTTGCCATCTTGTGCTATTTAAACATTGAGAAAATTAATTTCAATCATTTGGGTTGTTTCAGGGAAGCTATAGGATGTGGTGCCCAGAACTTGGATTTCTGAGTTACAGCAAAGTAGGTTTAAATACCATTAGTGGTATTTATGAGATAATCCTGGGTAAGCAACAAGCTCTCCTGTCCTCATTTGCTCTAAAATTACCAGGTACATGAACTACCGAGCAATGCTAGCCTGAGGATTATGGCCAACACCTGTCAAGCATCTACTTAAGTGTCTGCAACAAGCTGGCTGCTTAATGAATAGATGTTATCAATGAGTTTCAATTCATCTGGTGGAAGTGCTTTGCCATTTTGTCTTCGTGTGATTACAAAACTGACTTTACTGGGGTTAATACCATAAGAACAACTCTGACTCGAATAGTCCCCAAATAGACATGGCAGAGTATGTTCTTTTTTTTTTATAGACTTGATTGATCACAGTTTGTAATTACTTATTTTTATGTTTATCTATTAAATAATCTGTTTAAACACAAAGAACACAGTGTCTGTTTTACTCCCCACTGAATACTCATGGATGTCAGGCAGCACAACAGTGCCTAGTCTCTGTCTGGATCATACAAATGAATGGAAGAGCAGGCAGGCTTTACAAAGGCCCCTTCATCTCTGGAATTATGGGCTGACTCTGGACACATTATATAACCTTTCTGTACACTGAGGTTGCTTCTCTGTTGGTAAGAATAACTGCACTCAGCACACAGGCTTATAAGGATTAAAGAGAACCATCAAATTCACTAGTGTCAATTTACGAGTCCTCAACAAACATCACCTGCCTTTGTTCCTTTGACACATCAACAGACAAGGTGGACATGTTACTTAACACTTTGTAAGCGCTAACCTGCATATTCAGCACTTAATCTGCAATATATCATCTACAACTTACATCAGGTCTAGAAGAGACAAACATTATCACTCCTATTTTACAGGTGCAGAACCAGGCTAAGGGAAGTCATACTATAAGGAAATGGTGATTTTTTAAAAATAATAGTGCTTTTTTGTCTTCCACATATATGTATTTCTGTATCCATACATACATGCACGCACAAAGGCAGATTTGTGATATGTACATTATAGGGAATGTTGTTCACAACAGTTTTTCATTTTATTTTGTTTTGGGGGGTGAGGGGGTACATGGGCCGGGAATCAAACCCAGGTCTCCTGCATGGCAGGTGAGACTTCTACCAGTTAACTACCCACGCACCTCCAGAAATGGTGACATAAACCTACATCTGGGATTCCAAAGTCTTTGCTCCTTCTAGCTCACTTCTATTTTACCATGTGCCTATAAAATATGCGTGCCACTTCATAACTATATAGATAGCCAGATATTAAAATGAAATGTTTGCTACTATTTGTCACTGCTAGATAATTATCATAAACTGCTCTCCTGAACAACTTAAGAAAAGACAGGTCAAAGAGTGTTCCTTCACAAAGTGATAAGGTATTCTGTCCTGAATTCTACTGTAAACTGAAAAAACCCTTTCCAACACCACTAAAGCACAGGGTTTTTTAAAGCAGAAGATACCTGCAATAATTATATCTCAGTTCCTTTCAAAATTTTCATATTAGGCAAAAATCACACCCAGAAAGAGATACAATGGAACATATGTGATCAAGCACCAAAAGCCTGTTGTATTTCAAAAAACTCACAGACAAAATCCCACCAGAACTCATTATTTTCCTGCCTGCTCATCTGGCAAGCAAATATCGAAATGAGTCAACTAAAGCAAAGTACCGTATTGGGGAAAACTCAAAAGGCCAAATAACAGGATTTCCATTTTGCATGCTCGACAGCAAGAGAGCAGACTCTCAAGGCAGGTCACTGCTGACCTCTAGCGTTCCGTGCGAAGACAGAGCAAACAGCACCAAAGAAACGGCTGTTCGAAGTGGCAACAAATTCCCACACATTATAAAACATATATATTTACATACCCACCGGTGAAAGCCGCTTTTTCGCAGGTCCAAACTTTCAACATTAATGTGCAAAGGAACTCTAGTGTTTCAGGGCCAGCAGGTCGTGAGGTCGGGGCCTCTGCTGGGATTTCTGCATCAGGTACTCCCTGCACCCCTCCCCCAACTACAACCTGAAATTCTACAGCTTCAGGCCGTTTTTAAAGCATAATCCATCCTTCACACTATCACTAAAGATGTCCTTCTCAACCCTCCAGTCTGATGATAACAGCGGCCCCCTGCTGAGTAACATTTACATGGCAGACAATGTACTGGACAGATGTCAAATCTATATCCACCCTTCCAGTCTCCTTATGAGCGTGTTATTCTGTTGTTTTTACAGGTGAAACTATTAAGAGTTTGAGAGAATTCTGCTCAAGGTAACAGAGCCAATAAGTAGCAAAGGTGGAGGGGGTTGAACCCATTTCCATCCGACTCAGCTCCACAGATCCAATGTGAGTTCCCAGCTTGAAATACTACAGAACTCTCTTGCCCCCCTTATCTGGTCCTTACTCCCTTATTGTTATGTATGACCTACATAGTCCTTCAGGATCTCAACCCACCCTGCCTTTTGCACCTCTCCCTCACTGTCCCTCTCAAACAGACCCACTCAGTCCACCCAATTTCCTGTGTCTCTCCAAATACTGTTGTTTAGTGTGCTGGGTCCACTCCCATGTTTGTACCTAGTTCAGCCCCCTCAGAGTCTCTGATCTCAGGTCTTGGCAGGAAGCACCTCCTCTTGGAGGCCTTACCTCTCACCCTCCGTGCAGAATGATGACTGCACAGAGCGCTCGCCACTGCTATGGTGTGCCCAGGGCTGGTCACTCCAACCATGCCCCCAGGAGCAGGGAACATGCCCTCCCCATCCCTCCAACCCACTGCCTGGCACTGTGCTAACACTCAGAAGGTCCCCAAAAACTCTTTAGGGGAAGAAATGTCCAGATGTTAACTCCCTATTTACCTAGCACCCCTAAGGACCAATTCCCCCACATAACTGAAGCTGTACAGTTTAAAGTGCCAGATTTCTGTTTTTCCTACCCCATCTTTACTGGAAACTTAAAATACTGACCTTTTCTTAACCCTTTTCTGATGACACAGGGCACTGATGCTGCTGCCGGACTCCATTGTGCTGAGTCTATGGGAAACCATTTTCCTTACACTATGGCCCAAAACACTGTAGATTTCTGTTGGTTTGTTTGTTTTACCCAGGTTCATTGACTTTTATACTGTTTTTGTCTCTCCCTTCGGTGTTAGGCAGACAGCTGCATCTCCCAATGTCTAACCTAGGACATGAGCTGTGAGTGGCCTGAGGGATAGTCAACATACATTACAGACCAGGGCACTACGCACAGAACTCAAAGCTCAGCAGTCTATTTCCAGAGCCCATGGCTTAGGAATTATTTCAGAATATTTCTCGTTTTGTGGGTTATGGTTACAAACATAGCAAGTATCAAAATATGAATAGGAAGGATCCACATCAACTCTAAAGGATATTTAACCTTGAAAAGTTATTTTCTTATTTTTTTAATTAGGATTATCTGCACTCAATATGACAAAGTGTTACATCTGGAGAGTAGAAGCATAAGTGCCTTATTGTTAAGCAAACTTTTTTATATCTGAAAACAGCAAATGATTTTAAAATTTCTCTCTCTCCTTGAACTACTACCCTCTCTCTTGCCTAAGCCTACCATACCCACATATCTCGTAGTCTTTTCATTATACCCAAAACCCAATTTATCATCCTTCCCTCCAAAACTCCTCCCTTTGGAGACTTTCCCATCTCAAAGCACAGCATGGCCATCCTTCTCCTCTCTGGTCAGTCCAGAAACCTGGTGTTCACCAGGAGACTTTCCCACCCAGCCAGTCATTACTCCTTCCATTTTACCACCTAAACAGCATCTGGGGGAAGCTGTCTCAATCGCTCTCACCTCCCTACATCACTCTTACCCACCTCCAATACAAATCTGATCATAGCATTCCCATGCCTTTAAAACCGTCTCTTAAAACCCACTCTTCTAAGCGAAGTACCTGAAACTGTAGGGCTGTGTTCCAGTAGCCATGTTTCTTGAAGGTGAGTGAATAATGATACAGCTTTTACGACGTGACTGTGTGGGGGTAAGGGAACATTCTTCTTAGAATAAATCCCAGAATTCTTCACTAGGCCAAGAAGGCTCTCCTGCTCTGACTCATGCCTCCTTCTCTCCCCCTGTCTCTGTCCCTCTCTCTCTGTTCCCCTCTATGAGTCTTTATTTTTCCGTCTCTTTCTCCCTGTCTCTGATTGTCTCTGTCTATCTCAGTCTCTGTCTCTGTCTCACCATTGCTATCTCTCTCTGTCTCTGTCTCTGCTTCTCTCTATGTGCCTGCCTGTCTCTCTGTCTGTGTGTGTGTATATGTTTCTGTCTCTCTCTATCTCTGTATGTGTGTCTCTCTCATCAGCCCCACCTCTCACTCTCTCCCATACACAATCTCCATCCCAGGTATACCAGACTTTACTCAGTTCTTTCCAGGGGATGTGCACTCTCTTGTCTTCAGAGTATCATTCATGCTGGTCCATCTTCTTGGAATACTCTTTTCCCACCTATTCTTGACCTGGCTATCTCTTATTCATCTCTCATGTCCCAGCTAAAACTTACTGCCTTAGAGACTGTCCCTGACTGCCCCTGTACCGACTTAACTAGGTTAAACCCTTTTATCATTTGTTTCTTTAGCTCCCTATACTTTTACTTTTTTCCCCTGTAGCCAAGTTGTTCAATGTACATCTTTCCCACTAAACTGTTAGCTCAATGTGGGCATAATCTGCCTTCTTCACCTCTTTCTCTCCAGTCCTAGCAAAACGCCACGTTCAATAAATGTCTGTGGATTAAAGTGACCTATATTCTTTCTAATCCTAGACTTGTGTCCTTAGGTAAATTGCATAACTTTTGAGTCTTGGTTTCCCTATCTGTAAAGATCCAAGTTAGATTACCTAAAAGACTAAAATCTTTTTTACACTATAAATTTTTAACCTGCAGATAAAAGTTTGAATGATTTATTAAAAATAATTCTGATTCAGATTTAATAATACTTGTTGAGAGAGTACTGTCGAAAATGAGCTATAGAAAGTACTTTCACACACTTTATATTTTATAAACCTAACAACCTAGGCAGGTAGATAGATCATCTCACTTTAAAAATGACAATAATTAGGCAGAAAAAGGATAACGCTTATTCAAGGTTGCAAAGTTGGTAAAAGAAGTTATTTCTCCATTAGAAAAAAATGGAAAGGACAGCAAAATCTGAATTTTGAAAGTAAACTAACATAAAATAAAGAAAGGAAACATATAAATAACTACCTCTATTAGGATCTCGAAGTATGATTCCAAAGTTTATCATGCCACACTGACGCCTAGCATAGCAAAGTCAGCTGGATGACTGACGAATAAATGTCACAAGACGGTATTAACTCTCTCACTTACACAGGACATACACTCACCTGGCGGAGATTAATGTAAACTGCATTCTGAAGAAATTCTGATGCTTCCATGCTCCGCTTCTGAATTGCAAGAACACGTACGGCTTTGACACAAGCTTCCAACTCAATCACTCCAGCATTCTTATACTGTAGGGTATAAAGGAGTCACCTCAGTCAAAAAAGAGTACAAATGTCTCTGTCACATTATGAAGGCTGAAAAGTCACTGGGACTTAAGGTGTCACATTATGAAGGCTGAAAAGTCACTGGGACTCAAGGACTCCACAAGAGCCCCTCTCTAAACACAAGCTTCCTGGCACCCTCTCCCCACCCTACACACCCAGGTAGGGGAATTATGTTTGAGGAAGGTAATCCCTTATGGGGGAAAAAGGAGGTTTGTAGGATTGAGTGAACCAAGGAGAAGGTTCCAGGCCTTGGTCTCCTTGCCCTCCCCCCAAGCCCTCTCTCTCTGCCAAGGCTGCACTGTATCAATACCTTTGGATTCAACATTAGCACAGTCTGTGACAGTCAACCCATTTAATCAACAAATGTTTACTGAGACCCACTATTGGATGGCACAATTCCCTTTAAATGCAGTCTGCCCCCTTACCAGTTGTTATGGATTGAATCATGTGCCCCACAAAAGGCATGTCCAGGTCCCAAACCCTGGTCCTGCACGTATGAAACCATTTGCATAGGACCCTGGGAGATGTTATTAGTGACGGTGATGACACTCAACTGATTGAGGGTGGGCCTTAAGCCAGTATCACTGAAGTTCTTAAAAGAAAAGAAAATTGGATAAGGAAAAAGAAGCTGAAAGTCAGCAGAATCTGGAACAGGAGAAGATGCTACCATGTGCACTGGCACATGACTGAGAAGACAAGGACCAAAGATCACCAGCAGCCAGCCCCAAAAAGCCACAGTATCTGGGAAATAAACACTGCCCTTTGACAACAACTCAATTTTATACTTTTCCTAGCTAGGAAACTAAAACATCAATTACTAAGAAACAAAGATATAACTGGCCACCTTTCCCACTGAAATTATTTATAAGGTGGAAAAGAAATTTTAGAAGAACTGTGCCAAAAAGGGCACATCTCCGTCCTTTCCTGTTTCCCACAAATGTAACATGCACATAATTTGTTATATTACATAAAATTTATGAAAAATGATTGTTTAAAAAACTATATTTACTTACCTTAATACTAACAATGAAGTAAAAAACATCAATTTTTATAAACCATTTAACAATACAATAAAAAAATTAAGACAGGGTGTTACTTCAAATGAAGTAAGATGATTTTATTCACAACTCTTAAAAAGAGTCTCTATCAGAGTTACAAAACCTGGCAACAAGGGACAGAAATCCTAGAATGAGCTGGGACTCGGCATCAAGGGATTGAGAAAACCTTCTTGACCAAAAGGGAGAAGAGAGAAATGAGACAAAATAAAGTGTCAGTGGCTAAGAGATTTCTAACAGAGTTGAGAGGTCATCCTGGAGGTTATTCTTACGCATTATATAGATATCGCCTTTTTAGTCTAAGGTGTATTAGAGTGGCTAGAGGGAACTGCCTGAAACTGTAGAGCTGTGTTCCAGTAGCCATGTTTCTTGAAGATGATTGTATAATGATACAGCTTTCGCAGTGTGACTGTGTGATTGTGAAAACATTGTGTCTGGTGCTTTTATTTACAGTATGGACAGATGAATAAAAACCATGGATAAAAATAAACAAATAATAGAGGAACAAAGGTTAAAATAAATTGAGTCGATTGAAATACTAGTGGTCAATGAGAGGGAGGGGTAAGGGGTATGGGATGTATGAGCTTTTTCTTTTTTCTTTCTTTTTCTGGAGTGATGCAAATGTTCAAAAAAATGATCATGGTGATGAATACACAACTATGTGATGATATTGTAAGCCACTAATTGTACACCATGCACAGAATGTTTGCACGTTTGTTAAGGTTTACAATAAAAATATTAAAATATGTATATTTATTAGACTGGCTGGTGAAACTTCTCCCACCTGCCACCCGCATAGGACTTTACCAAAAAGACAGCAGAGGGCATGTTCAGAGCTTTGCTGGCCTGCCCTGGGCCCTTTCAGGGGTACACCCCGTTTCTTTAGTTCAGAGTCAACCGTAAATTGCTAAAAGTGACAAGCTACATATTCTCTCCATCTGTCTCGCCACCTATAGAAATTAGCTGTTATTTTGATAATCAAAAACAAATTTATTTAGTCTCCAATATTTTAGGGCAGCTAGAACTAAAAACCTAAAATTGTGAAATTGCAACCCACGTCAAAGTCTGAAATATGTTCTACAACTAATTGTGGTGCTGTGCTTGGAAATTTATAGCTTTTCTGTATATATGTTATTGTTCACAAAAAAAGAAGGAAAAAAAAGTCTATTGTGATGATAAAAAAGTATTTAAGCCCTCTAGCCTCCTATATTCTGGAGCAGCTAAAAGGAAAAATATGAGAGGGTCAAATGGTAGCCCATGACAAACTCTGGGATCTATCCTGTAACCACTTTTTGAAGAGTGCTTTGAAAACTAAATTTTAAAAAAAATTTTAAACTGCCAGGAAAGAACTCTGGAAAAAGTACAGGTGAGATTTCAAATGAGAAAGTATGAATTGTGGTGAGACAATTAGATAATCATCCAGAAAAAATAAATTATATTCCTATGTCATAATATATACAAAATAAGTTATAGAAAATATCATAAATATTTAAAACAATAACATTAGTAAACACATAACTTTTGCATATATTAGGTCAGAGCAGCCTCAAGACAACCCTATAAGATAGGTTCTAAGGCCATCTCTATTGCAGAGATAACAACCAGGGAACAGAGAGGTTCTGACTTGCCCAAGTTGTTCTACTATTAAGAAGATTCTTCTAAGCATAATATCAAACATAAAGGCCATTAAAAAAAAAAGATTTACTACATTAAAAATACATAGTTCCTACACAATGGGAGATAATATTTTGAAACCACATATAAGACAAGGGTTTAATATCCAAAATACATAGAGATTCTACAACTCAACAGCAAAAAGACAAACAACCCAATTAAAGAATGGAAAACTCCTCACTACGTGGGACATGACACCCAGGGGTGAAAGTCTCCCTGGCAGCATGGGAGATGACTCCCATGGATGAGCCTGGCCCTGGACCACGGGACTGACAATGCCACCTTGACCAAAACAGGGAAAAGAAGTGTAACAAATAAGGTATCAGTGGCTGAGAGAGTCCAAATAGAGTCAAGAGGCTACTCTGGAGGTCACTCTTATGCAAGATTCAGTTAGACATTGCTACTTATCATAGTTTGTCAAAACCCAACCAAAACCATTCCTGCCAACCCTAAAGAATACCTAGGGCATTATATGAGATTCTACAAAGGTTTCATGCACTAAGGTTACTTTCCAGAGGCCTACAACCTCCAGATCAAACCCTAGACCAAATGGGTCCAGAAATGCAGAGGGGTCAGCCCACCAAAACATCAACTAGTGCCACCCCATCCCATATTATCAACAGCCCTTTCCAACATGAAAAAGTTAAAATGGGCATAGCCCAAATACCCCTAAAGAGTGGGAGAAAAATCAAAGGTGATGGTGGAGTTATACAGAGAAGATATGGTTTAACAAATAAGTATGATATTTCTTTTAGTCTCCAGTGTCTTTGAGCAGCTAGTAGCAAAAACCTAGAATTGTGTAATTGTAACCCATATCAAACTCTGAAATCTGTTTTACAACTAATTGTTACGGCGTGCTTTGAAATTTATTGCTTTTTTGTATATATGCTATCCTTCACAAAAGGAAAAAAATCAATCGTGCAAATGTCCAGCTATATGATGATATTGTGAACCAATGATTGTACACTTTGGATAATTACATGGTATGTAGTATGTAATACATATCAATAAAATTGCATTAAAATTTGTTTAATGGGCAAAAGACATGAACAGGCACTTTTCAGAAGTGAAAATGCAAATAGCTAAAATGTACATGAAAAGATACTCAACCTCCCTGGCTATTAGGGAAATGCAAATCAAAACCACAATGAGATATCATTTCACACCCACTAGAAAGGCCATCATCAAAAAAACAGAAAACAACAAGTGCTGCAGAGGATGTGGAGAAGGAGGCACACTTGGCCACTGTTGGTGGGAATGTAAAATGCTGTAACAGCTCTGGAAGGCAGTTTGGCAGTTCCTCAGGAAGCTAAGTATAGTAATAGCCATGTGAGCCAGCAATCCCATTTCTAGGTATATATTCAGAGGAACTGAAGGCAAAGACACAAATGGACATTTGCACACCGATGTTTATAGCAGCATTATTTACAATTGCCAAGAGATGGAAACAGCCCAAATGTCCACCAATGGATGAGTGGCTAAATAAGCTGTGGGATATACATACAATGGAATATTACACAGCTGCAAGACAGAATAAAGTCATGAAGCATGTAACAACGTGGATGAACCTTGAGGACATTATGCTGAGTGAAACTAGCCAGAAACAAAAGGACAAATATTGTATGGTCTCACCAATATGAACTAACATTAATCAGTGAACTTTGAGAGTTAAAGTTAAGAACACAGGTTATTAGGAGATAGAAAAAGAGTAGATATCAAGCATTTGGTGCTGAAGGGATACAGAAAGTGCAACAGGACTGATTATAAAAATTCAGAAATAGCACTATACTATCTGATCATAGTACACAATATGAGCACACTAACTGAAGGTGAGTCTGAGAATAGTTGTGTGAGAAGAGCAGGGGGCATGTATGATGACAGAAGATAAAGACTGGGACAGTATAACTTGTCTAGAGTGGATAATGATGGCGATTAATTATACAAACATAAAAACTTTTTTGCACAGGGGGAAACAAATGAATGTCAACATTGCAAGGTGTTGAAAATGGGATGGTATACAGGAAAAAAATAAAAGCAATACAACGTAGGGTCTATAGTCAACAGTGACACTGTAATATGCTTCCACCAAATGTAACAAAGGCATTATGCCAAAACTAAATGTCACCAAGCCGGGTATATGAGGGAGTGTATAGATTCTTTGTGGAAGAAAAGGAAATGTCTTCATATAGTTTATGGTGACAAAGGCATGGCTTTTACTTAAGTTGGAGGACACGATGCACGAATAAAACTGTTTAAAACTGAACAGAGAGAAACAATTGCTAGAGAAAATGTTCACTGTTGGTAGGGAAGCTGAGAGGTGCAGCTCCTCTGAAGGGCAGTGTGGTGGCTCCACAGGAGGCTAGGGTAGGGTTGCCATATAACCCTGCAACCCCATTGCTAGGTATAAATCTGGAGGAACTGAAAGCAGGGACAGTAATGGACATTTGCACACTAGTGTTTATGGCGGCAGTGTTCATAATTCACAATGGATGGAGATGGCCTAAGGGTACAAAGACTGAGGAACTGTGCTGTATACATTCAACAGACTACTGAAAAACTGCAAGAAGGAATGAAGTTGTGAGGCATGCAACTAGGTGAATGAAATTTCAAAACAACATATTGAATGACATGTTTGAAACAAAAAGATAAATATTATCACGTCTCACTCATATAGACAATTAAATGTACAAACAAGGAGAACTGAAGTCAAGAGCATGGGTTATCAGGTTGGGGCCTATAGTAAAGGTTCCTAGATTGTAAGCTCTTACAGCAGTCATATAATTCAGAACTTATAACTGTTATTTCTAAATTCTGAGATACTGAACTATTTGTATATAACCTGGTCATTCCTTGAAACTTCAGGTATTTATGTAATACCTGAGACTTAAAGTTAGAGCATGAAAGCCAGCATTACCCCACATAGCAACTGTTGAAAAAGCTGAAGGGCAGGCCACGGTAGCTCAGCAGGCAAGAATGCTTGCCTGCCATGCCAGAGGACCTGGGTTTGATTCCCAGTGCCTGCCCATGTAAAAAAACAAAAAAAAAAAGTAGAAAAAGTGATCAAATTCAACTAGAGATATGAATGAAGTTGATCTGTATAGAACTAGGGTAAATCACATACAGAGTGAAGGATTATGTGGTCCGTATTTTAAAATGTCGATTTCTGTGTGAGACCAAAGGGAGAGATGTTTATTTGGTACAAAATTTATATTTTGGGTAGCGCATTATTTAATTTAACTTGTATGGTCAGTTTATTTAACATCATAATTACATGGAATATGGAATAGGGTGCAAGATCTTGTTAGTTTGTTCAGGTTAGTGTGATGCCCCAATATATCCCAGAGTAATTTGGGCAGGTAATAAATAAGTATTTGCAAAGTCCTCTTGGGGGACTGGGAGGAAAGAAGAAAATATTCAACTTCCCCATCTGGGGAATTCTTGATATGTTTGCAAGCACTGAGACAACCAATTCAACAAGCTGAGCCCTCAATCTTAGGGTAGACCCTTTGAAACTTATTCCTGCA
The DNA here is from genome assembly GCA_004026745.1 of Myrmecophaga tridactyla. Classification (NCBI taxonomy): domain Eukaryota; kingdom Metazoa; phylum Chordata; class Mammalia; order Pilosa; family Myrmecophagidae; genus Myrmecophaga; species Myrmecophaga tridactyla. Next base: position 6,304 of record PVIY010033983.1, on the reverse strand, counting down.
AAGGAGAAGCTAAGCCTACTTATACAATTATGCCTAAGATTCACCCCAGAGAACCTCATTTATTGCTCTGATGCTGCCTCTCTCTCTAAGCCAATTCAGCAGGTGAACTCAATGCCCTCCCCCCTACACAGGACATAACTCCCAGAAGCATAACTCTCCCTGACAACATTGGATAGAACACCCGGGATGAGTTGGGGACTGGCACCATAGGATTCAGAAAGCCTTCTTGACCAAAAGAAAGAAGAGAGAAGTGAGACAAAATAAAGTTTCGGTGGCTGAGAGATTTTAAACAGATTCGAGAGGCTATCCTGGGGGTTATTCTTTTTTTTTTAACCAAATGATCATTCCATTCTTGTTATATAATCAATACTCACAATATCATCACATAGTTGTATATTCATCATCATGATAATTTCTTAGAACATTTGCATCAATTCAGAAAAAGAAACAAACAGAAAACAGAAAAAAAAATCATACATACCATACCCCTTACCCCTCTTTCAATGATCACTAGCATTTCAATCTACTCAATTTATTTTAACATTTGTTCCCCCTACTATTTATTTATTTTTAATCCATATGTTTTACTCATCTGTTGATAAGGTAGATAAAAGGAACAGCAGACACAAGGTTTTCACAATCACACAGTCACACTGCAAAAGCTATATCATTATACAATCATCTTCAAGAAACATGGCTCCTGGAACACAGCTCTACATTTTCAGGCAGTTCCCTCCAGCCTCTCCATTATACCTTAACTAAAAAGGTGATATCTGTATAATGCATAAGAATAACCTCCAGGATAACCTCTCGACTCTGTTTGGAATTTCTCAGCCATTGACATTTTATTTTGTCTCATTTCACTTTTTCGCTTTTTGGTCAAGAAGGTTTTCTCAATCCCTTGATGCCGAGTCCCAGCTCATTCTAGGATTTCTGTCCCATGTTGCCAGGAAGGTCCACACCCCTGGGAGTCATGTCCCATGTAGAGAGGGGGAGGGCAGTGAATTTGCTTGTCGTGTTGGCTGAGAGAGAAAGAGGCCACATTTGAGCAGTAAAAGAGGTTCTCTGGGGGTGACTCTTGGGCCTAATTTTAAGTAGGCTTAGCCTGTCCTTTGTTGGGTTAAGTGTCATATGAACAAACCCCCAGATTGAGGGCTCCGCCTATTGCTTCAGTTGTCCCCACTGCTTGTGAGAATATCAAGAATTCTCCACTTGGGGAAGTTGAGTTGTCCCCCTCTCTCGCCATTCCCCCAAGGGGGCTTTGCAAATAATACTTTTTTATTCACTGTTCAAATCACTCTGAGATTTATCGGGGCATCACTCTGGACAAAACTACAAAATCTCATGCCCTACTCAAGGCTCCATGTACTTATGGTGTTCAATTAAGCTGTACACATAAGTTATATTAGGAAATGCACTAGTCAAAATATTTGTACCAAATAAACATTTTTTGCTTTAGTCTCACACCTAAGTTAAAGTTTTAAAATACATTACCATCTATTTTCAACACCCTGCAGTACTGACATTCCTTTGTTCTTTCTCATGCAAAAATATTTTTTAATTTGTACATTTAGTCACTATCATTATACACTTAGGCGTTTCTAGATTATACCATCTCATTCTTTATCACCTATCCTTCCTTCTGATTTCCTTTGTGCCCCCAGGCCTCCTTCCTCTATGATTCTCACATTCAGCTTCATTCAGTGTTCTAACATTATTGTGCTACAATCAGGTAGTATTGTGCTATCCATTCTGAATTTTTACAATCAGTCCCATTGCACAATCTGCATCCCTTCAGCTCCAATTACCCAATGTATACCCTATTTCTATCTCCTGATGACCTCTGTTCTTAACTGAAATTCTCCAAGTTCATTCATTAATGTTAGTTCATATCAATGCATCAAAGAACTTCATCAAGAAAGTAAAAAGACAGCCTACACAATGGGAGATAATATTTGGAAACAATATGTCAGATAAAGGTGTAGTATTCAGAATATATAAAGAGACTGTTCAACTCAACAACAAAAAGACAGACAACCCAATTACAAAATGGGCAAAAGACTTGAACAGACACTTCTCAGAAGAGGAAATACAAATGGCCAAAAGGCACATAAAAAGATGTTCAATTTCCCTGGCTATCAGGGAAATGCAAATCAAAACCACAATGAGATATCACCTCACACCGATCAGAATGGCCATTATCAATAAAACAGAAAACGATAAGTGCTGGAGAGGATGTGGAGAAAGAGGCACACTTATCCACTGTTGGTGGGAATGTCAAATGGTACAACTGCTGTGGAAGGCAGTCTGATGGTTCATCAGGGAGCTGAGTATAGAATTGCCATATGATCCAGCAACACCATTGCTAGGTATCTACTCAGGGGACATGAGGGCAAGGACACAAATAGACATTTGCACACCAATGTTTATAGTAGAATTATTTACAATTGCCAAAAGATGGAAACAGCCCAAATGTCCATCAACAGATGAGTGGCTAAACAAGCTGTGGTATATACATATGATGGAATATTATGCAGCTGTAAGACAGAAAAAAGTTATGAAGTATGTAACGACATGGATGGACCTTAAGGACGTTATGCTGAGTGAGATTAGCTGGAAATAAAAGGACAAATGCTGTATGGTCCCACTGGAGGTTATTCTTATGCACTGTATAGATATCCCTTTTTAGTTTGTGGTGCATTGGAGTGGCTAGAGGAAAGTACCTGAAAATACTGAGATGTGTTCTAGCAGCCTTGATTCTTGAAGACAATTGTATAACTATATAGCTTTTACAATGTGACCATGTGATTGTGAAAACTTTGTGTCTTATGCTCTTTTTATCCAGAGTATAGATGTATAAGTAAAAAGATAAGGAAAAATAAGTAAAGAAATAATAGGGGGGTTAAGTAACAAAAAAAAATTGGGTAGAATGATATACTAGTAGTCAATCAGAGAGAGTGGTAAGGGGTATGGGATGTATGAGTTTTTTTGTTTTTCTTTTTATTTCTTTTTCTGGAGTGACGCAAATGTTCTAAAAATGATCATGGTGATGAATACAAACTATGCAATGATAAAATATCAATATGTATATATAGTTAACCACAACTAAAAAGACAAAAGACTTTAAGAAAAAGACTTGCAGTACATGTCTATGACAGTCGGGGTTAATATTCATAATATACAAAGAGCTATCACAAAGCAACCAAAAAAGCATCCTAACTGAAATGTTAGACAGATGTGGGCAAAGGACAAAACAGACAATTGAGAAAAGAAACGCAAACGGCCAACCAGTGGCAAATGTTCAACACTACTACAGTGATAATCATATGCAAATTAAAAACCAAGGAAAACGATTTTTACTCATATCGGCAGATATTTTAATAGTATAATACCCAGTGTTTGTCTGTAGGAGGATAAATTGTCAACAACGTTTTCTGAAAACAATACAGAAATGTAAATAAAAACTCTTTGGCTTGTCTACCCTTAAAAAAAAACAGTCCACAAAGATTCTTCTATAGGGACATTTATCACAACACTGTTTACAATAGTAGGAAGAAAAATCTAAACTACATAATATTCAGTAACAGAGAATCAGTTAAATAAATAATTCTACATCTTTTAATTTCTTGTTGGTGAATATAAATCTATCACAAATATAAATCTGCATAGCTAGCAGTTAAATTTCTAGAACTCTAAGCTAAAGACTATTCATATAAGAATGCACGAATCTATGTACAAGAACATTCTGCAAAAGAGTTTTTCTAACAGTGGAAAAAGTGAGAAAACTAAATATCCATCAACAAGAGAATAAGTAACATATCACGGCAAACTGTGGGGTCCGTAAGCGTGGGCACTGCGTCTTGCTCTGAGTCCTGTATCCTCCCAGCCTAGTTTATGGTGGTCTCTCACAGAAGGTGCTGAACTAGTACATGACTACATCCACATTTCAGAAGATCATTCCATGCTACTTGAAAGAACAAAGCAGGTCTGAAGGACAGGAGGTACCATCATTTATTACTAAGGGAATAAAGCAAGCAGCAAAATAACATATATAGCATAAACCTATTTTTGTAAATAAAATTTTATACATACATATCCTAATTCATAGACAAAGGTTGTGAAAGATAGACACCAAATTGCTAGTAGCTGTCACTCTTAGAAAATTAGCATATGGTAGGTAGGGGACTTTCACTTTTTACTTAATACACACTTCTGTGCTGATTGCACTCCTTTTTTCGGTATTTCAGTAAATACATTTGTAATTCTAAAAAATTTTAAGTCCAAAGTAAAAAGAACGGTGTATTCACAAAACACAATGCTAGACAGGGTCATTAAAAACCATGCCGTGAAAGATTTAACAGTATAGAAAAATATACACAGTATGACAAATACACATTATGAAAAATATAGGTCATGACTCAGTAAATAACTACAACATGTTCAGCATTTTTTATGATATACATAATATACACTGACAAAAATACAGGGAAAATAACATAAAAATGTTAGCTATGATTATCTCTGAATACTGGGTCTGTAACCTTTTTTTAACCTTTTCCAAATTTATTCAGTTAAATGAGCATTATATTGAATCAGAAAAAAAGCATGTATACATTACTATGCAGACATTAAGCGATAATACACTCATAACTTAAAGGGACAAATAATTAAGAGATACCACAGCATTATACAAACAACATAATTATGTAAAAAAAAATTACAAAGCAATAAAGTCACCTTGCTGTAATAGGAAATGGCCTCTTTATACTTCTCAATGATGTCTTCGGGGCTAAGACAGTTCTTCGCCCGTCCAATTTCAGCACTGGTGTCAGGATTTATGCCGTTAGTGGTCAGGGCACCTGCAAACCAAGAGGAAACAAAGAAATCATCTTTCTTTTTTCCTGTCTTGCTTACTTTCTCATTTATAAGAGGGGCAAAATAAGATAAAACTTACATATACCCTACTGAATTTTAAATAATGAAACATTTTTAAACTCTTCATCACTTATATTCTCCCTATAACAGTCTTACCATCAAATCGTTGCATTAAATGTTAACTCGGAATAAGTTTTCCTCACTGTTCAAATGTTTTATTAAAGAACAAGAAATGCACTTGTAAAAATGACACGTTTACAACATCTACCAAATTATCTTGCAACAACAGCAAGTCAGCATGCGTTACTTAGGATTTTGAGCTATAAATGCCAGCCAACGGCCACCTTGATCCTCAAAGGAAGTAAGACATAGAAAAGCATTACCTGTGCCATGCAGTACTAAACAAATATAATCTAGAATTATGAGCATTCTTTCTGTGGTTGTCACTTTCCATTTCTGACCAGTCGCTGTCAATAAGCAGAAACACCTAATTCCCCCACCAACAAACTCACAGGGAGAAGAGTTTTGGAAATGTTTCCATTGAAAGGATGTAATCAATTACATAGAGAACTCTGACATAAAAAAAAGAGAGATTCTTTGATTTTATAGGACTCAAAAAAATACTCTCCGATGTCTCAGTAGCAGGAAAAGCTGGCTTCTTCTCCAAAGCCTCTTGTTTAGCTTAGTCAGCATCCCCCACAAAGCTGCTTCCCTTGGGTCTGATGGAGCTGGGAGCCAGGCTCACTGTCATCTTCAGCGAATGCCCAGAACCGGAAAGTACACCTCATACTAGTCTCAATACCTGGGTAAGCTTATTTCTCATCCCAGTTTTCTAAACCTGATCCAATCTCCTCACCTCCTTATTTTTCATTCCATAATTCTCTCTCTAAGTCACCTCAACTGCATTTTGGAACAAGACAGAAGGACAAATGGACAGATAAGTGGATAGATGGGTGGGTGAAAGATGGACAAATGGACAAAGAGACTCTAAGAAAAAGGAACAAAAAATTTCATATGCAAAATCCTTTTCTAGTAAAGGGAGAAAAATTATAACAGAAAACTGTGAAGAAGCTTAGGACTTTATATCCTTCTGATTTTGTAAAAATAACAAGAGATGAGAAGGTAGAACTATAAACAATAACAGAAAAGGGCACACTTGACCTGAAGGTCAGCATAGCTAGCCACAATAACAATTAAAGTAACCAAAGGGGAGGTCAGACCTCAATTAGAGTTTAAAACAAAGCCAATCTGACTGGGTCTAAGGCAAATCAAAATACAGGGTAAATACTCCAGACCTTCACCTACTATATGGGAACAAAGGCAGAAAGGTTCATTATGTCTAGAACCTAAATTTTCTGAAACATATCATCTAAATCAACCTATCTGGACAGCTCATTTGAACGACCCAGACTCCTAGGGTCCAGAGCGG
>PVIY010033982.1:0-27562 GCA_004026745.1 Myrmecophaga tridactyla | reverse complement strand
TTCAAGATGTAGCAGAGAGGCTGGAGGGAACTGCCTGAAAATGTAGAGCTGTGTTCCAGTAGCCATGTTTCTTGAGGATGATTGGACAATGATATAGCTTTCACAATGAGACTGTGAATGTGAAAACCTTGTGTCTGATGCTCCTTTTAGCTACTATATCAACAGAAGAGTAGAACATATGGAATAAAAATAAATAATAGGGGGAACAAATGTTAAAATAAATTCAGTTTGAAATGCTAGTGGTAAATGAAAGTGAGGGGTAAGAGGTATGGTATGTATAATCTTTTTTTCTCTATTATCGTTTTATTTCTTTTTCTGTTGTCTTTTTATTTCTTTTTCTAAATCGATGCAAATGTTCTAAGAAATGAATATGCAACTTTGTCATAATATTAAGAATTACTGATTGTATATGTAGAATGGAATGATATCTTAATGTGTTTTTTGTTAATTTTTTTTAATTAATAAAAAAAGTTAAAAAAAAATAATAATCAATGGATAAGATGATCCGTACTGTGGATACCAGTCAGCCTCTTCCCCCAGCAACTCCTATCATTGCCCAAAGGGCTCATGAACAAAGTAGTGATGGTGGTATGGATGGAGATTATGCATGGGCTGAGCAACATGGGCTTCCATCCACCAAGGCTGACCTGGCTACAGCCGCTGCTGAGTGCCCAATCTGCCAGCAGCAGAGACCCACACTCAGCCCTGGTATGGCACCATTCCCCAAGGTGACCAGCCAGCTACATGGTTGCACGCTGATTACATTGGACCACTTCCTTTATGGAAGGGGAAGTGATTTGCTCTAACTGGAATAGACACATACTCTGGATATGGGTTTGCTTTCCCTTCAAGCAATGCTTCTGCCAAAACTATCATCCATGGACTTACAGAATGCTTTATCCATCATCATGGTATTCCACACAGCATTGCTTATGATCAGGGAACACACTTCACAACAAATGAAGTGTGGGAATGGGCACGTGCTCATGGAATTCTCTGGTCTTACCATGTTCCCCATCATCTAGAAGCAGTTGGATTGATAGAACAGTTGAAGGGCCTTTTGAAAACTCAATTATTGTGCCAACTAGGTGGCAATACCTTGAAGGGTTGGTGTACTGTTCTCCAGAAAACTGTGTATGCTCTGAATCAGCATCTGCTGTCTGGTACTGTTTCTCCCATAGCCAGGATACATGGGTCCAGAAACTAAGGGGTGGAAATGAGAGTGGCACCACTCACTATTACCCCTAGTGATCCACTAGGAGAATTTCTGCTTCCTGTCCCTGTGACCCTGAGCTCTGCTGGTCTACAGGTTTTAGTTCCAAAAGGGAGTCCTTCCACCAGGAGAAACAACAATGATTCCATTGAACTGGAATCTAAGATTGCCACCTGGTCACTTTGGGCTATTCATGCCCCTGGATCAACAAGCCAAGAAGGAGATTACATTACCTGCTGGGATGATTGACCCTGACTATCAGGGTGAAATAGGACTGTAATGCTGTTTTGTTCATGTTATACTATTTAAGTTGTAAGATATCAAGTTTAAGAATAAATATTACCCAAGGACTCACACCCTATTCTGGAGAGATTTAATGTGTTTCTGGTTATATGCAGGACAGTTGAGTATTGTTAGGTGAGAAAAACAGCGTGTCTTTTATTGTTTTCTATTTAGGAATTAGGTATGGTTTAAGGTGATGAGTATAGCTGCCAAGTTGACAAGGGGTGGACTGTCATGGTCAGGTTCATGTGTCAACTTGGCCAGGTGGTGGTAACTGTTTGTCTGGTTGGACAAGTGCTGGCCTGTCTTTTGCTATGAGGACATTTCATAGAGTTAAATCATGATCACATCAGCTACATACACAGCTGATTCCATTTGTAATCAGCCAAGGGGAGTGTCTTCTGCAATGAGTGATGCTTAATCTAATCACTGGAATCCTTTTAAGGGGAATTCAGAAGAGACAGGTTCTCTTCCTGCTTTGGCCAGTGAGCCTCTCCCATGGAGTTCATGCAGACCCTCCATTGGAATTGTCAGCTTCAAAGCCTGCCCTACAGATTTTGGACTCTATGTTTCCATAGTTGCATGAGACACTTTTATGAATTTTATATTTATGAATATTTCCTGTTGATTCTGTTTCTCTGGAGAACCCTAACTAATAAAACTGTGAAGGAACAAATCTTTGTGAGGCTATTTCAGGAAATCCAATGGTAGTTCAAGTATAAAAGATATTTTAAGAGTTTTATTATTTCATATACAGATTCTGATAAAGGAAAGACAAAGTCAGAAATTGTCAGGAGACATTAACATAAATAATAATTTTTAAAACATAAGTTACAGTTATTACAGGTATTTTTAAATCACAGTAATAATAAACAGGGATTTTTAGGAACCTAAGTTTAAAAAATAAGAATTTTTTGTTAAACTTATGCAAGAGTTTGCCACAACTACAAAGGACTAACAGAATATTTTTGTTCTTAACATACTATGACTTGTTTCTTTGAATTAGGTCATAACAAGAACCAAAAGGAACAGGCTCAATTGATGTTCCAAAAGAAAACCAAAAATCTAACAACACTTTTTGCATGCCACCCATGCAATAATTTACAGCAACGTATTCATGAGTCTTTATTGCGGCAAAATAAATACACATAATATAAAATTTACCATTTTAAAATTTACAATATAGTAGCATTAAGTAAATTTACAATGTTGTGTAATATCACTACTATCTAATCCAGAATTTTTTCATCACTCCAAATGAAACACTGTACCCATTAAGAAGTAGTCACTTGCCATTGCCCCTTCCCTCAGCCCCTGGCAAATCTGCTTTCTGTCTCTATGCATTTGCCCATTTGGGATATTTTATTTAATGTAAGCATACACTATGTGGATTTTCATGTCTGACTTCTTCCATTTAGCATAATGTTTTCAAGATTCATCATGTTGTAGCATGTATCAGTATTTCATTCTTTTATCACCAAATAATCTTCCATTGTGTGGATATAGCACATTTTGTTTATTCATTCATCTGCTGATGGACATTTGAGTTGTTTCCACCTTTTTAAATAGTGCTGTTATGAATATTCATGTACAAATTTTTAGTTGAACATCTGTGCTCAATTCTTTGGGGCTTATACCTAGGAGTGAAATTGCTGGGTCATATGGTAATTCAATGTTTAACTTTTTGAGGAACTGCCAAACAGTTTTCCACAGTGGCTAAATCATTGTACATTCCCACCAGCAAAGAGCAAGTGTTCTGTTTTAATTTCTCCACATCCTTGCCGACATTTATTATTTTGTTTCTATTTTTCTATTATACCCAGGCTGATAGGTATGAAGTGGTACCTTATTGTGGTTTTGTTTTTCATTTCCCTAACAAATAATGAAGTTGAACATCTTTTCATGTGCTTGTTAGCCACTTGTATTTCTTCTTTGGAAAAAATGTCTTATTCAAGACTTTGGCCCCCTTTTTTCCTGGCTCAGAAAAGCACTTTTATTTGAGGCAAGGAGAAAACTGGCTGAAAGAAATATGATTCCAAGCAATCCAAACCTAACTGTTAGTGGCAGTATTTTGACATTACACATTTTTTTCTCCTTGGTCAGAAAGGGGTATCCAACTTGGATTTCCCAGTTGGGAAAAAAAAAAAAGGGCAAAGAAAACTGGAAGAGCATTCTAACCCACAGATACTGCTCTTCATACCTCACCATCCATCTGGGTTAGTCATCAAGCTGTTAACGCATTGCTCAGGATCTCACACCACACAACACTTACAAGAAAAAAGGAGGCATGAAAAACAGGAGAGCAGGTCACTTGGGGAAGAGCTGGCATCCACAGCTTCAAAACTCAGTAGTGAAAGGGTTATCCTTGTGGGAGGAAGTGCTCACAAAGGCACAGACCCTCCAGTTCCTGTTGTAACTAAGTTAGTCATATTCACACTACTTAATTCAAAGTCAAAGACCTGAAAGTTCTCAGATGCATTCAGGTGTCACAGACTTGGGGTTCACCACCATATTCCTCTACATGGGGAACTGGATCAGTACCTGGACTGTGGTTTTATGATGCTTGGTTGCAGTTGCTTTGATTCTGGGGTCCTACAGTAGGGATAGGTCCTCAAGCTTGGCCCATGGCTGGTCAGGAGAACCAAGGGGATTATAAAGCATTCACCACGATGCCTTTGGGCTGACAAACCTGGAATAACTTCTCCTGAGTTAAGTACAGGTGGCACTCAATCTGGTTAACTGCAGATTTATATTTTAAGCCACGTTTATTTAAGATCCTTTTGATTTGGAGATGGTTGAAGTTAGATATTCCAATAGCTTTGATGAGCCCTTCATCTGCCAACTCTTCTATGGCTGCCGATGTGTCCACAAAATTGGTGTCACTGGAAATTGTATTGCCTGCCCCATCCAACAGGAAAAACTCCTTCCCAGTCTGAAAGCCTACAGGCCAGTGAATATGGTAGAGGTCCAGGTAGTCCAGATTGATGTCACAAGCATCTTCTGGCAGGCTTCTTTCACCAGGCTTTTCTCGTGGTATGTGCACCAAAGCTTGCTGATAATGAGGCCCTCATGCTTCACCACCTGCTCCTTGAACTTCTCCTGGATGTACCACCCCCACCTTATTCTCATGCTGGTACACATGGGCACAGTCAATGTGGTGGTACCCAACATCATGGCAACCATCACAGCCTCTGTCACTTTGCCTGGAGGGGCCTTCCAGGTGCCCAGCCCCAGGATGGGTATCTTGTTGCCATTGCAGAGCATAACCATTTTTAAATGGGGTTCTTTGTCTCTTTTTGTTGAGTGGTAGCAGTTTTTTATATATTCTGAATACATGTAATTTGCAAAATTTTTCTCCCATTCTACAGGTTGCCTTTTCACTCTCTTAATAGAGTGCTTTAATGCACAAAAGTTTTTAATTTTGATGAAGTGCAATTTATCTATTTTTTTCTCTTTTATTGCTTGTGCTTTTGATGTCATGTTTAACAAGCCACTGTCAAATTCAAGGCCATGATAATTTGGCCCTACATTTCCTTCTACGAGTTCTAGCTCTTATATTTAGGTCTTTGATCCATTTTTGAGCTCAATTTTTATATGGTATAGGCAAGGGTCTAACTTCATTCTTTTGCATGTGGGTCTCCAGTTGTCCCAGCACCATTTGTTGAAGAGACCATTCTTTTACCTCCTTAAATAGTCTTGGCACCTTTGTTGAAAATCAATTTTCCAAAGATGTATATGTTTATTTCTGGACTCTCAATTCTATTCCATTGGCCTATATATCATGATGCTGACATAAAACATATAACTTTATAGATTGCTTTAACTTTATAGTGAAGTTTTGAAATTGGGAAGTGTGAGTCCTCTAACTTTGTTCTTATTCTTTTTTTTTTTTTTGGCAATTTGAGGTCTTTTGCAATTCCATGTAAATTTTAGGATTAGCTTTTCCACTTCTGAAAAAAAAGAGGCTGTTGGGATTTTTACAGGGATTGCATTGACCCTGTAAATCGTTTTGGGTAGTATTATTATCTTAACTATATTAAGTCTTCTGATCCATGACCATGGGATGTTTTTCCATTTATTTATATCTTCTTTAATTTCTTTTAGTAATGTTTAAGGTGGCAAAATAGCACAAAACCTCATTCAAAGCACTAGCGCATTCTGTGAACCTAATACCATTTTATAGCGTATGGGAATAAAGGTAAATTGAAGCCATGTTTAGTGTCCTGACTTTTATAGTTTTTAAAATTTGAAATTGTCCAAGAATCCAAGGATTATTTATCAAATAAGTCAACCTAGCATTTTAAGACCTTAACAAGTATTAACTAAAGATCTGTAAATTACAATTTTGGCTAATACATTAAGCCATTATGATTTGTAGAATTATGAGAGATTTATAAAATCAGAGCCTTTTAGAAGACATCTGTCATAAAAATTTCACTGAGTGAAATACCATTTTGCATTTTATATATCTTCAACATTTTGTGAAAACAATACCTTATTTGACCCATAAAACCAATATAGGAAATTTAGAAAGTTTAAATCAAGAGTTTTGTTATTTTATTTTTATACATTTTTATTGAGAAATATCCACACAGTCCCACCATATTATACAATCAGTGGCTTACAATATCATCACATAGTTGTGTATTATTTACCATGATCATATTTAGAACATTTGCATCACTTCAGAAAAAGAAATAAAAAGAAAAGAACTCATACATCCAATATCCCTTATCCCTCCCTGTCATTGACCCATAGTATTTCAATCTACCCAATTTTTACCCTTTATCTCCCCCTATTATTTACTTATTTATTTTCCTTTTTCTTTTTTAACTCATCTGTCCATACCCTGGATTGAATGAACATCAGACACGAGGTTTTCACAATCATATAGTCACATTGTAAAAGCTATACATTTATACAATCATCTTCAAGAATCAGGGTTACTGGAACACAGTTCAACAATTTCAGGTACTTTCCTCTAGCCACTCCAATACACCATAAACTAAAAAGGGATATCTATATAATGCATAAAAATAACCTCCAGAATAACCTCCCAACTCTTTTAAATCTCTTAGCCACTGAGACTTTATTTCCTCTCAGTTCTCTCTTCCCCCTTTTGGTCAAGAAGATTTCTCATTCCCATAATGCTGGATCCTGGCTCATCCCTGGGAGTTGGGTCCCATATTGTCAGGAAGATTTACAACCTTGGGAATCATGTCCCATGTAGAGGGAAGGGAAGTGAGTTCACCTGCCAAGTTGGCTTAGAGAGAGAGGCCACATTTGAGCAACAAAAGAGGCTCTCTGGGATGACACTTAGGCATAATTATCAGTAGACTTAGCCTCTCCTTTGCAGGAATAAGCTTCATAGGGGCAAGCCCCAAGATTGAGGGCTCAGCTTATTGAACTGGTTGTCTCCACTGCTTTTGAGAATAACAGGAATTCCCCTGATGAGGAAGTTTAGTATCTCCTCCTTTCTCCCCAGTCCCCCTAGGGGACTTCTTTATTCTCTGCCCAAATTACTCTGGGATATATCGGATATATAACCAGTTGTGCAGGTTTGAAAGGATCTATGTCCCCTAGAAAAGCCATGTTTTAATCAAAATCCCATTTCATAAAGGTAGAATAATCCCTATCCAATACTGTATGTTTGAAACTGTAATCAGAGCATCTCCTTGGAGATGTGATTTAATTAAGAGTGATTGTTAAACTGGATTAGGTGACGATGTCTCCACCCATTTAGGTGGTCTTGATTAGTTTCTGAAGTCCTATAAAGAGGAAACATTTTGGATAATGGGAGAAATTCAGAGAGAACAGAGCAGAATGACATAGCCACGAAGAAGAGAGTCCAACAGCCAGCAATCTTTGGAGATGAAGCAGGAAAATGTCTCCTGGGGAGCTTCATGAAACAGGAAGCCAGGAGAAGAAGCTAGCTGATGACACTGTGTTTGCCATGTGCCCTTCCAAATGAGAGAGAAACTCTGACTGTGTTTACCATGTGCCCTTCCACTTGAGAAAGAAACTGTGAACTTCATCCTCCTCCTCAAACCAAGATATCTTTCCCTGGATGCCTTAGATTGGACATTTCTATAGACTCATTTTAATTGGGACATTTTCTTGGCCTTAGAACTGTAAACTAGCAACTTATTAAATTAAAATTATTAAATTCCCCTTTTTAAAAGCCATTCCATTTCTTGTATATTGCATTCTAGCACCTAGCAAACTAGAACACCTATACAACCAACAAGATCTCACTCCCTATTCAACATTCTGGGTAATTATGGTGTTCAAACAAGTTAAATTGTTTGGTGACCAACCAAGTTAAATTGGATAATGTGATACTCCAAATATAAATTTTGCACCAAATAAACATCTCTCCCTTTGGTCTCATGCAGAGGTTGAAGTTTGAAAATATGGGCCATATCAACCTTTATCCAGGTTTTTGATTTACCAGATCAGCTTCATTCATATCTCAAAATGTCTGGTCACTTTGTCAGCATTTATTAACAGCTGCTGAACGGGGTAATGATGATTTTCATAGCTTTAGTGACCTAACTCTGAGTCTCAGGTGTCACAAAATACCCAAAGTTTCATGGAATGACCAGGTTATATACAAATAGCGCAGTATGTCAAAATTTAGAAATATCAGTTACTACTAAATACATATGACTGCTATAAGAGTTTACAATCTAGGAATCTTTACAGTAGGCCCCAACCTGATAATGTAACTGAGGAATTAGGATTTAAGGGATGATTTTAATTACTGAATCATTATCTAAATGTTCCTTCTGCTTTTTGGGATTTTGGAATGAACAAGGGAGAGTACCTGGAAGCCTTGAACAATAATTAAGCTGTTTGGACATTTGGAATGATTACAAAAGGCCTTATCTTTTATCTGGTATGTGTCTGGCTATGAAAGCTGTTAGGCCCTTTATCTGATCATTTTCCTAGTACTTCCTAAGGGTAAGGAAAATGGGCATTAAGTGTTTAACATTTACATTTGTAAATCATCCACTAAACTCTGCCATTGAAAGATAGATAGCTCTGCCTCCTTTCCTTTCAATTTGTGTTAACTTATGTTAACAATGTTTAACAGTGTTTTCTGTTTTGAACTTCTACCTTGAATTTACCATCTGAAATGACCTCATCTCCCTTTGGTAGAATCCTTAAAAACCTCGAATGCACTTTTGTTTGGGGAGACAGATTTTGGGCCCTTAGGCTATCTGCTCTCCTACTACACATGTAGTAATAATAAAGTCTTTATCTCTTTGAAACCCTGATGTCTCAGGAATTGGTTATTGAGCACATCAGGCAGAAAAATACATGGACTTTGTCCAGTAACAATTTGGCAACCCTCTGGGATGAATGCCTGAATTTCTGGAGCCCCAGCAGAGCAGGTGAGCCAGGTAACTGAGCCTTTTGTGACTGCTAGACTGAATTTAGTCTGGAGGCTTGGCCACTGGGGTTTCTCTGTCCTGCTGGCACTCCAGCAACTTTTGGCACCTTAAGCTTCAAAGAGAAAAACCATTTCCAGTTCCAGGTCAGGACATCTACTGGGTGAGTGGGGTCATCAAGGTAGAAATGGATCAGGAAGTAAATAAGCAGTCTGAATCCCCTTTGACCTAGGCCTTGGTCATGTTTCCAGAATAATCCCTTTGCTCTGACCTCTACACCTTCTGATTTTGGGTACTGTAATGTACAGGATTTGAAGCTCTGAGCCAATACAGTGAATAAGTGGTGTTTAATGAAATTAAGTAGGCCTATTTAAGTGTTAGCCAGCATATTACCTAGGTATTGGTTAATTATTAAATTGGTGTGATAAATGTTTTTAAAAAAACATACAAACACAAACATTCTTAACATATGAACATTCCATACTTGGTGTACAATCAATGGCTCACAATATCATCACATAGTTGCACATTCATCACCATGATCATTTGTTAGAACATTTGCATCACTCCAGAAAAAGAAATAAAAAGAAAAAGGAGAAAGCTCATACACACCATACCCCTTACCCCTCCCTCTCATTGAACACTAGTATTTCTAACTATCCAATATATTTTAACTTTTGTTCCCCCTATTTTTTTCTATACCCCTTACCACTCCCTTTCATTCATCACTAGTGTTTCAATCTACTCAATTTATTTTAACATTTGTTCCCCCTATTATTTCTTTATTTTTTATTCATATTTTTTACTTATCTGTCCATGAGATAAAAGGAGCATCAGACACAAGGTTTTCAAAATCATATAGTCACATTGCAAAATCTGTATCATTATACATCTGTTTAATTGTTAACTGATGTATTTGGTGTGTATTCTTTACAGGGTTTAAGGCCCTGACCTAAATTTGTCTACTAATTATACTCCTAAAAATGAGTAATACCACAACTAATTGGTATTTAATGAAGTTAAGTAAGCCTGTTTAAATGCTAGGCAGTGTGTTACATGGGTATAGCAAAAGTTGATGTTTGTTTAGCTGTTAATCAGTGTGTTAAATGTTTAATGTCTGTTTGTTAACTGGTGTGTTCAGTCTAGTTATTAATTGCTGTGTTCCTGCATTTGTATTGGTCAAATGTTCATAACTGGTTATTGATTTTGGAAGTTCTTTTAAAAGGGAACCTTTGGGCTGTACTGAAAATTGAAAAGATTTTGGTTATGAGTCTATAAAAAAGGTTTTATATCTGTAACAATAATCTGGCCTCACTATGATTTAAAATGAAAATACTACTATTATAGTTGAAGTTAAAGATATTACAATTAAAATTGTCCTGCAAAAAGTAGAAATGGGATGAGATAACATATTAAATCCTTTTTTGTCCCTCTTTATTTCTGTTTCTGTTTTTTGAAGTAACAAATTTCCTATTTACGTCTATATGCATTTTCCATATACAGTCTCATACCTCTAAATGGTAAGAGCAAATTAATAAGAAAAATTCTAATGAGCTCTATTTGAACTGCTTAGAAATAATTAGGTGCCTGATATATATAAATTGGTACTTATGAAGTAAAAACAAAAACAAAAACCCTCTGAATGGCAAGATTCAAAAACTTTAGTTTTGTAATTACTGTAAACAAAGGGGAACATTAGAAAGAAACCACCCCTGCCAGAGAGCTGCCTCTGGAAAAAGCAAAGTCCTTTTCCAATGGTCCTGATGACAACTTTTAATAAAATGGATCTAATCGTTAGAAATAGTTAGAAGAAGAGCATAAGAGCTCTCAAAATTCCATGGCCCTTACCTAAAACTTTCAAACCCTAAAAGCCTGAGAATCTTTTTGTCTGTACAACCAACTCTTTATCCTGAGGCCCAACCACCTAAAGCAGTTATGGATGAGGGTTATGCACAGAAAGATATGGTGAGGTGTGGTTTAGAATTCTTTTTTCTGAGTCTGGAGATTAGAAATGGTTAACATAAAGAATGTTACAGAATAATCCATGTTTATTAATATCATTTTTTTCCAGTAATACCTTTGCAATAGTAACTAATAATCAGGATATTATTAAAATATAAATAGCCTTGGGATAGAACTAACTGAATAAAATCTAATTATCAAATTTCAGCAAATGAAATGAAAGATCTTTCAGAGCTGTGGAAAAGTTTTCTTAGATTTAGACTTGGGACAAATTGAATATGTTCAATATATTTCCCAGAATTTAATAGTCAATGTACCTTTAAAGTTCTTCCTAATTTTAGGATATTATAAGAACAATAGAAGGAATTGAATGATGAATATTTAATTGAAAAAAATGTAATTTTGTTCTGTTTAGGTATGTCTTCCTTAGATTTAAATAAGTTTACTAACAAATAAACAGATATTATAAGTACATTCTCAAAATTCCTCTTAAAGTAGCCTGACAGGTTGCATAAACTGAGTAATGTACCTGGTAATGTCGGCATTTAAACATAATAAAAATAAGGATATGATAATGCTTCAAATATATACTATTTAAGAAATAAGTTTAATAAGAAATATAAATGGATTTTGTAATAAACTTGATTACCTGTATTTCAAAGAATCTGGCTTTTGTTACTTGGCCATTTGTTACCTCAGTGTGTTTAAGAATTTGAATTTGTAGTGGCTTTGTTAATACCAGTCTGTCATGAATAAAAAGACATTAAGTCTTAGGCTCTAAAGGTTTATATTCTAGTTAGTGTATTCATTTATTAAGGCATAGTATAAAACAGTGATAACAAAGGGATAAAAATGCTGAAAGAATTTGAAAAGCATATAAAGAATAACCTAAGAAGTCCTCATAGAAGAGAAAACACATGTAAAACTTCTAAATAAGAGAGCAGCATCTAAATAAATAGAACTCTGAACTAGTCTTGAAAAACCATAACTTAATTTTGTTAACTATCATATTCCTGGCATTATTTAGCAATTGGGAATAATGTTAAAAAAGATTTTTTTATATAAGTCCATTAAATATAAAAAGCTGAATATATTTCAAACTTGGGACTTTTCTGCCCTTCTGAAGGTAGTGCTGAATTGGACTGAGAGATTTTAGGTATATTATAAAGTAATCATTTGTATATTCTGAGTATAACATACATTAGATGCCTGGCTGCGTTCTAAACCGAAGCATAAATTTCTTCTTTCCTCCATTATTTTGTAGTATCTCTGTCTCTTTGCTTTCATGAATACTGCTATTGGAAGGAAGTATGCAGGTTCAAAAGCTTTGTGTATCATATATTTCTACAAAAGGAAGCTTTTGTGTTAAGCTGAGTAGTCATACAAAACTAAAATTTAGTTTTCTCCTTATTAAAATAATGTGGACATCAGAATAATGTCCTTCTTAATGTTTATGTTGGCATTATCCTTTATTTCAGAAGACATGTCTTCTCACTGTTGAGGGAAAAACTGTTACAAATAATTTCTTCTTTCACCTTGTATAAATAAGGTGCAAAAATAGCTTAACCTATTGCAAAGTAGGTGTTTGGGAAGTATTACACTGGTTAAAAGGGGGTTTCTATCCTGTTTCTGGTTAAATTTGTACAGATAAAATGTTATTCATATTGTAAGGCCTGGCCCGGTAGCCTCTGGCTGGAAGGCCCCCACCCGAACTCAAACCATGAACATCCGGACATACAGCTGTTCAAACTCAGCCAATCAGGACCTGCCCTGACAAACAAAGGCCCCCACTGCACACGGCCCGTAGCTATGCCCCCAACCCTAAAGTGAGTGAAACTCCTAACCTACCACAGGAGGCCCCATAGGCATCGTCAGCACCCCCACTAGCTAGCCTATATCTAACCCCGTTGCTCCTAGGGGGGCGTGACTTCCCTGGCCTGCATCCTGAGCACCCGGACCCAGGAACCTCACCCAGGGACAATAAAATTTTAAACTCAGACTCAGTGTCTCTGGTTTTTCAGTTGGCTACTGTTTAAAACCTAACATTTTGGTGCTGAAAACCTGGGAGGAGTTTCATGACCCCTCCCCGGGGAACTGACTCCTTGCCGGACGGACCTGGAACCCCTCCGCCGCCCATCGCCTGGCCTGTTCTCTGAGCAGACTTTTACTGACCTGTGCCTTCCGAGTCGGTGAGTCATCCCTTGCCCATAACTCGGTCTTGTCCCTGCTGTCCGGAGGGACCTGTCTGTAATCGTGGCCACGTCAGGATCCCCTCTCTGACCGAGTCGTCCTCCAGGGATACCTGGAGCGCCTCTCGGTTTCCTGCCATTTCCAGGGACGTGGGGTGTGGAGACATCCTCACTCTCACTCCTCCCTGCCAGTCCCCCAGTGGGACCCCATTCCGATAGTCTGGCCACGCCTCGGGACGCCGCGACTTGGTCTATTTCCGGACTTGACTTGAATTATGGGCAACCAGGAGTCTCACATGGACCCAAAAACCCCGTTCAAATGTTTAATCTGCAACCTGGCTACACTTTCTGCCAAAAGACCAGCAAATGGTCAGAGGTCCCATATGTCCAAGCTTTCTGGCATCTAAGATCCCGGCCTGATTTATGTGCTACTTGCAATACTGCTCAAGTTCTCCTTGTAGCAAAGGAACCCTCACCTGCCCTTTCCCTTACTCCTCCCCCGTCCTCAGCTTCTGTGTTCTCCAAGGAGCCAGAAGAGCTGGCCTCTCTGCCAGCCCCTCCTGCTAACCCCACTCCCCCTCCCTATGCCCCAGAATCTCTCGCCTCTCCAGTCAGCTCGCACACCCAGTCACATGACCCTCCAGCGCCACCTTCTGCTCAGGCGCCACCCTCCGCACCCCTTAATTCCTCACGTAAAGTCGCGGAAGCCAAAAGCACAGTCCGAGCGCCTCCCCAATCACATGACCCTCCGAAGCCATGCTGTCCTCTATCACATGACCCTCCAGTGCCATCTTCCACATCCCTTTGTACTCTATCACATAACCCTCCAGCGCCACCTTCTGTCCCAGCGTCATCTTCTGCACTGCTCTGTCCCCTTCGTGAAGTCTCGGGAACCAAGGGCGGGGTCCGCGTTCACATTCCTTTCTCTCTCTCTGATCTGGCAGCTATTGAAAAATGCCTGGAGTCCTACTCTGCAAATCCTATGGTGTATATTAAAGAATTCCGTCAATAACCCAGGCTTATGACCTTACCTGGCATGATATTTATGTAATCCTGTCCTCTACTCTCACCCCTGATGAGCGCAGTCATATCATAGCTTCCTCCCATGAGCATGCAGATCAATTACACCTGTCCAATCCTAACATGCCTGTTGGTGAAACCGCAGTTCCCATGGAAGAGCCTAACTGGGACTATCAGGTGGGAGGGGCTGGCCGCAAGCGCCAGGACCAAATGGTTGAGTGTATATTAGCAGGATTAGAAAAGGCAGCCCAAAAAGTTGTTAATTATGATAAACTCTGGGAGGTTACCCAAGAAGCTTCAGAAAACCCCACAGTTTTTCTAAATGGTCTTACTGAAGCTCTGATTCAGCACACTAGGCTATACCCCCAATCTCAAGCTGGAGCCATGGTCCTAGCCACCCACTTTATAACTCAGTCTGCCCCAGACATTAAAAAGAAATTTAAAAAGGCCTAGGATGGCCCTCAAACCCCCATCTGTGACCTGGTGACCATGGCCTTTAAAGTCTTTAATAGCCATGAGGACACGACTGAAGCCACCCGGCAGGCCCACCTCCACCAAAAAGTAAATTTACAAGCCCAGGCCCTAGTAGAAGCCCTGAGGCCAGCAAAGCTTCAGCAGCTAGGAAAAAGGGGTCTACCAAAAGCGGCAGGAAGCACTCCACTGGGAGCGTGCTTTAAGTGCAGCCAGGAGGCACACTGGTCCCACCAGTGTCCACACTACAGGCCACCCACCAAGCCATGCCCAGAGTGCAAGCGGCATGGGCACTGGCACAGCAACTGCCCAAACCGACAAACTGGCTCGCCCTTGGCACCTCAATGCGGAGTGCCAGCTGGCCAACCAGATGAGGCACCAGCACTGGAACTCCTCCGCCTGATGGATGACTGATGCAACCTAGACTCGGTGACCCCTATCACCCTCGCCGAGCCCAGGGTAACACTACAGGTGGCAGGTAAGTCCATTTCCTTTTTGGTGGACACGGGGGCTACCTATCCAGTTTTGCCTTCTCATTCCGATTTTAGCAACCCCTCCCAGGTCTCGGTGGTTGGTATTGATGGCAAACCCTGCCAACTGTGGCAAATGCCGGCACTGTCATGCAGCCTCGACCAAACCCCCTTTTCTCATTCCTTCCTCATTTTGCCATCATGTTCAATTCTGCTACTAGGTTGGGACATTCTCCAAAAATTGGGAGCCTTGGTCCAATTCGGCCCTCCTTCCCCCTCCCCAGGGATGGGACTCTTCTTAGCAGCCTTCATCCCAGAAAAGGGTCTATCTCTGCCACTCCAACCAGACATAGTTGACCCCAAGATCTGGGGCACTCTAAAACCTGTAGTGGCCACACATCATGCTCCAGTTATTAAACTCAAACAGTCTCACCTCTTTACAACTGAGAAACAGGGAATAGCTGTTGGGGCCTTAGCACAGCCCCTAGGACCAAAGCACCAACCTGTAGCCTACTTGTCCAAACAACTGGACGCCACGGTTAACAGATGGCAACTGCATCTATGCGCACTTGCGGTGGCTGCAGACCTTACCAAAGAGGCACTTAAACTCACACTTGGCCAACCAATTTCTGTCTTCTCACCTCATTGGCTGCCTGATCTGCTTACACACAAATCCTTAGAACACCTAGGACCCTCATGCATTCAAACATTTCACCTCCTCTTCATAAAACACCCAGCCATCAGCCTTTTAACCTCACCATGACTTAACCCAGCTACCCTCTTCCTGGGCCTGCCTATGGCATCCCCTCCTATCCACTCCTGTGTAGAAGTGTTAAACAGCCTAGCCAAACCATACACGCATATTTCAGATCAGCCTCTGCCCCATCTGGACCTTACCTTGTATATAGATGGCAGTGCCAACATCACAGCCAAGGGACAACGAATAGCTGCCTACGCTATTGTTACAGACTCTGCAATGATAGAGGCCAAAAAACTCCCCAAAGGAGATACCTCACAAAAAGCAGAACTGACTGCACTCACACGTGCCCTTACCCTCTCAAAGGGGAAAAAGGTAAACATTTACGCAGACTCGAAATCTCTATCTGCTCTTCCCCCCCCCCCCCTTTTGCTACAGGCTATTAAAAGGGCACACAAAACCTGTCTTACCTGCTCTAAGACTACATCCCAAGGTACCCTCTGACCAGGGCTGCCCACTCACCAGTTACGGAGCCACCTCCCTGGACAAAACTGGCAGCTAAACTTCACCCACATGCCCACTCACAAAAATTCTGCTACCTCTTAACCTTTGTGGATACCTTCTCAGGTTGGATTGAAGCCTTCCCCACCACCAAGGAAACTGTGGAAACAGCCACTTCCCTTCTACTCCAGGAAATTATTCCACGGTTCGGTCTACCCACAACCATCCAATCCAACAACAGGCTGGCTTTCATCTCTTGCATTGTTCAGCACGTAATGTGGTCGCTGGGAATCATGTGGAAGCTCCACATCCCCTACCACCCACAGTCATCGGGAAAGGTAGAGCAGGCATATAGGATCATCAAAACCCACCTAACCAAGCTAGCAGTTGAGGTAAAGCTTTCCCTGGCCCAAACTTCTTCCCTTGGCACTAACTCACATTCGTGCTGCCCCGTGGGTGCCCACAGGCTGAGCCCATTCAAACTCCTGTGTGGTAAGCCATTTCTTCTCTCCAACATTCCTACTAATCCACCTCCCCTAGCAACGTACATACCTTATCTCTCCCTACTAAGGGAACTGCTCTGGGAGCACGCAGACCAGAACTTACCAGTCATAACACACAATTCTACATGCCTGCCCAGCAAAACTTTACGGCCAGGTAACAGCATCCTACTCTGTGAATTAAAGCCACCCTTCTAGCTTCAGCACTTGTTATACTGCAGCACAATCAAACGTCACATGTAGCACAACTATCACCATGAAAAAACACTCCATGCAGAAACACACTTCTTCTGGTGCAACAGGACCCTTACAAAAAACCATAAACTCCTCCTCTCCCCTACCCTGCATCCCAGCAACTCTACTTCCCCAGCTAAACCTCTATGGGGAAGCTGAGCTGTTGTCTTTTCTCCTTGATCCTCGTAGCAGGCGGGTGATTTTTCTACCTGTACTTGTAGGATTGTCTCTTGCTTCTGCAGCTGCTGCCGCAGGTGTAGGAGGGGGCGCATTAGGCCATAGCTTGATGGCCATGGCAGACCTTGAGAACAAACTGAATACAGCCATCAGTGCCTCAAAGGTGTTCCTCGCCTCCCTTCAAAGGCAAATCACCTCCTTGGTGCAGGTAACCCTACAAAACCAAAAAGCAATTAACCTTTTAACAGCCGAAAAAAGTGGCACTTGTTTATTTTTGCAGGAACAATGCTGTTACTACATCAATGAAAGTGGTTTAGTAGAGGGGAACCTCAATGTCCTGATGAAACTTCAAAAAGACCTTAAAGAAAAGCAGGCCATTTTCCAATCATCCTCCTGATGGAACTCTCCTGTCCTGACATGGTTAACCCCAATACTCACCCCATTTTTAATTATCTGCCTACTGTTAATGCTCACTCCTTTTATTTTAAGGTTCCTACAAGAGTGCCTCAAGGAACTCTCTCGGGTGACAGTCAATCAAATGCTGCTACACCCCTATGCCCCCCTTCCAGTTGCAGCGCCAGCCAGCTAAAACCCCCTACCCAACAATGCCCCCACTCCACAGGAAGTAGCCAGAAAGACTACGATGCCCTATTATATCAAAAAGGCTGGAATGTAAGGCCTGGCCTGGTAGCCTCTGGCTGGAAGGCCCCCACCTGAACTAAAACCGTGAACATCTGGACATACAGCTGTTCAAACTCAGCCAATCAGGACCTGCCCTGACAAACAAAGGATCCCCACTGCACACGGCCCATAGCTATGCCCCCCAGCCAAGGCCCGTAGCTATGCCCCTGGCCCTAAAGTGCAGCTAAACTTCTAACCTACCACAGGAGGCCCCGTAGGCATCGTCAGCACCCCCACTAGCTAGCCTATATCTAACCCCACTGCTCCTAGGGGGCGTGACTTCCGCAGCCCACATCCTGAGCACCTGGACCCGGGAAATTCGCCCCGGGACAATAAAATTTTAAACTCAGACTCAATTTCTCTGATTTTTCAGTCAGCTACCATTTAAAACCTAATACATATATTTAAAGATCATATAAATTCATAAAACTTTGATAATGTTCTCACTGTCCATGTTATACCCTGATACTAATCTGTATGATGTTAAGCAATGGTATGGTGTTAGTCATACCATTGTATAGCCTTTTTAGAATAACTAAAATGGCTACAGACCACAGAAACTGCCAAATTGTCAGTTGCACTGCTTTGCTCTAATACTTATAAATGCTCAACTTTATATATTTTTTTAACTAAGAAGGATATTTATTAAAATAATACAAAGATGTTACAAGAATGCATTAGATCATGATCCTAAAAAGCTGGGTGTTCTTAAGTGCATGGTATGTGCTGCTGGAACTAGGAAAATCCTTTGCTCAATCAGCCACACATACATCTGTCCTGTCAAGGAAGATGTACTGAGGTTCAGATTGGTTGGATCTAGGCTAAGCTGTGCTCAACTTTAAAGGAAAGGTTAAACAAATATATATGTTATATTTTATCTATTAAATAACATAACTCTGGTAAATGTATAAAAGTGAAACAGAACAAAACTTCTACTATGGTTTCTTAACATAAAATGGCTGTCTAATGTTTTTGTTTCTAAAAAAAGCTCCATTTAAAAATGCTTATAAAGATTAAAGTTCAAATTATAAATGTTAGCTGCTTTAAATTCTGTGGTGTTTTACTCTTTGTATGGCCCAGTAGTTCCTTGGAACTTTACATATCTGTGTGACACCTGCAGCTCAGATTTGGTTCTCCAGCTCTGAAAATTAGCATGAATCTACACAGCAAAGGTTAAAAAACAAAGAGATCAAATTCCAATTAAAAAGGTGATAAGGCTGATCTAGTTAGAACTAAGGTAGATCAATATACAGGGTAAAGAATGATATTGTCTGTATTTTAAAGTTTTAACTTCTGTGTGACATAAAAAAATGTTTATTTTGTTCAAAATTTGTACTAACCAGGAACAAAATCTTAATGTTGTATACAACTTAATGTTATGCAATGATGCATTTCAGAGTATTTTGAGCAGAAGATAAAAGTGTTTTCAGGGTCCCTTGAGGAACTGGGAAAGTTAGAAGCATTAAGATTCCCAACCTGGGAATTCCTAACATTTCTTTTAAGCATGAGGGGCTCCCAATTTAACAGGTCAAGGCCTCAATTTTGAGGCTTGCCCTTATGAAACTTATTTTAGTAAACTGAACCTACTTGGATTAGTGCCTAAGGGTCATCTCCAGAAAACCTCTTCTGGCACTCAAGTGTGGTCTCTCTCTAAGCTAAACTCTGAGCTTCCCCCCAATGTGTGACATAATTTCCAGGGGTGCAAGCTTGGCACTGGCAGCATGAAACACAACTGACCCTAGCATTATGGGATGTGATTGGCTCTCGCACTGTGAACCAAGAATAAGCCTGGCCCTGACATGAATAAACTGAGCAAAATGGGGGGGAAATAGACTTTCAATGGCTAAGAGATTTCAAATGAAGTGAAGAGGTCAGTCTGGAGGTTACTCTTATGCAAGATTCAGCCAGATACTGCAAACTGCCACAATATGGCAACCCCCAACCAACAGTGTTCCTGGAAACCCTAAAAGATATCCAGTCCTCTATAAAATTTTAGTTAAGTTTGTTTTTCAGAGCAACAGTTTATCTCTTTTAAATACTGAAATGACCTTGGTGCATAAAGCAGTACTAAAAAACCAAATGGCTTTAGATATCCTAACAGCTTCACAGAGAGGGACATGTGCTATAATAAAAATGGAATGTTGTACTAACATGTTAAACATGAAAAATCAAATTAATGCCATAGACAATAGTTCCACCTCTTCCACTGTATTTGATTATTTAGCTGGCTTCCTACAGAAATAGGATCTTGGGTTCATTAAATACTACAAGCAGGGCTAATGTTATTACTACTAATAATTCTGAGCATGCTCACTGATAAAATATGTCTTTGTCTCTTATCCCAGCCTGACCCTGAGTGAAATATGGGAAACACTTTAACACTCCAGAAAAAAACTAAAGCTAAAGAGCACATCCAACTACAATCTAAGAAGTTTCACTCCCAAAACCCTTAGTAGTCCATGACCCTTTGTCAGCAGGGAATAGCCAGAGCAGTCATCATATAGATATCCCTCAAGATAGGGATGATCAAACAACAGGGGAGAGGGGGGATAGCAACCAAGAAATTAGGATCTAAGAGATGATTTTAATTACTGAATCATTATATAAATATTCCTTTTGCTTTTGGGGATTCTGAACGAATGAGGGAGAGTACCTGGAAACCCTGAACTGTAATTAAGCTGTTTGGACATCTGGAAGGATTATAAGAGGCCTTATCTTTTATCTGGTGCCTGTGTGGCTATGAAAGCTATTATGCCCTTTATCTGATCATTTTCTAGGTAGGCCCTAATGGTAAGGAAAACAGTCATTAACTAGCTTTAGTTCCTTACAATTGTAAATCATATGCTAAACTCTGCCATTGAAAGATAGATAGCTCTGCCTTCTTTCCTTTCAGTTTATGTTAACTTATGTTAACAATGTTTAACAATGTTTTCTGTTTTGAACTTCTACCTTGAATTTACTATCTGAAATGATCTCATCTCCCCTTGCTAGAATCCTTGAAAATCTCGAATCTCCTTTTGTTTGGGGAGACAGATTTTGGGCCTTTAGGCTCTCTGCTACACATGTAATAATAATAAACCCTTTGTCTCTTTGTAACCCCAGTGTCTCAGGAATTGGTTATTGAGTGTGTCAGGCAGAAGAATCCACAGCCTTTGTCCAGTAACAATAACTCATGCTCTTGACTTCAAGCCTCTGAGTTTGTATATTATAGTCAATCTATATGAGTGAGGCATGACAATATTTGTCTTTTTGTTTCTGGCATTTTATTCAACACACTGTCCTTAAGGTTCATTCAACTAGTTACATGCCTCACAACTTCATCCCTTTTGGGAGCCACTTGGTGGTCTGTTGTATGTAAATAGCACAGTTCCCCCTTCCATTCCTCAGTCATTGTACCCTTTGACCACCTCTATCCATTGCAAATTGGAAACATTGCCACCATAAATACCAGTGTGCAAGTGTCCATTCATGTCCCCACTCTCAGTTCTTCCAGGTATATACCTAGCAATGGGGTTGCAACATCCTATGGCAACTCCACCCCTAGCCTCCTGTGGAACCACCACACTGCCCTCTGGAGGGGCTGCAACTTAAACCAAGAGAAGTTTGACTTTAACTTTATATAAACTAGAACATGGGTTTATATTTAGCCAGAATGATTTTTTCTTTCAAAATTATCTTTAAAATTTCCCCAAATGAGGAAAAAAGGGAGAGAAGGAAAAATTATAAAAGTAGAGAGGAGTCAGCTTTAGACATATGTGCTGGTTTGAAATGATGTATCTACCCTAGAAAAGCCATGTTTTAATCCTAATTCCATTTTGTAAAGGCAGTCATTTCTTCTACTCCCTATTCAGTACTGTATGTGTGAAAATGTAATTAGATCATCTCTCTGGAGATGTGATTTAATCAAGAGTGGTTGTTAAAATGGATTGGGGGAGATGTGTCTCCTCCCATTCTGGTGGGCCTTGATTGGTTTACTGGAGTGCTATAAAAGAGGAAACATTTTGGAGAATGAGAAAGATTCAGAAAGAGCAAAGAAGAACAACATAGCCACAAGAAGCAGAGAGAACCAGCCAGTGACTTTTGGAGATGAAGAAGGAAAATGCCTCCCAGGGAGCTTCATGAAACTGGGAGTCAGGAGAGGAAGCTAGCAGATGATGTCGTGTTCACTAGGTGCCCTTCCAGGTGAGAGAGGAACTCTGACTGTGTTCACTATATGCCTTCTCACTTGAGAGAGAAACCCTGAACATCGTTGGCCTTCTTGAACCAAGGTATCTTTACCTGGATACCTTTGATTGGACATTTCTAAAGACTTGTTTTAATTGGACATTTTCTCAGCCTTACAACTATAAACCAGCAACTTATTAAATTCCTCTTTTAAATGCCATTCCAATTCTAGTATTTTGCATGCTGGCAGCTAGCAAACTAGAACAGATTTTGGTACCTCAGGAGTGGGTTGCTGCTGCGGTTTGCAAATACCAAACATCTTGGAATGGCTTTTTAAATGGATAAGGGGAAGAATCTGGAAGAGTTGTGAGAAGCTTGATAGAGAAGGCCTAGAATGCTTTGAAGAGACTGTTGGTAGAAATGTGGACTCTAAAGATATTTCTGATAAAGCCTTAGAAAGAAATGAAGCATGTGTTATTATAGACTGAAAGGAAAGTGAGCCTTGTTTTAAAATTGCAGATAATCTGGCAAAGCTGACTAGTGGCTTTGGTTGGAAGGCTGATTTTAAAAGCCATGAACTTGGATATTTAGCAGAAGAGATCTCCAAATTAAATGTGGAAAGTGCAGCCTGGTTTCTCCTCGCAGCTTATAGTGAAATGCAACAGGAAAGAGATAAGCTGAGAATTGAACTCTTGGGTACAAAGAAACTAGAAATTGATATTCTGGAAAATTCTGGGCTTCCAGGAAGGGAGACCCCAGAGAATAGTGTCCCACATGAGGTCTTGGCCAAGTGTGAAACCAGTCAGCCATTTCAGAGAAAGCCAGGATTGGACATGGAACAATCCAGGAAGGATTTGTGGAAACTCCTTATGTCTGATGGGCATGATCCAAGGCTACTGCATAAAAGGCCAATGAGAGTCCTGTGGGACCTGTATAAACACAGCCACTTCCAATCTGGACTGGGAGGTTCAGAGAAGGGGCACATTGGAGGAAAAATAACTTCAGAGGCAAAACCATGGAGGCTGAGGTCTGAAGTCAAGAAGCCTCAGGCCAGGAGAGCGGACCCACCCAAGCACATGGAGAGGGTAAGTTTGTCCTGAAGGCAGAGGGTGGGCCTTCCATCTCATTGCTGTGGAAGAGTCATGCTGCCTCAGGTCTTGGAGAGGGTGAGACACATTCCTTGGGGTTTGGGAAGAGTCTGGCTGCCACCACATGGAGGGGTTGAGCATGTTCCCCGAAGATGGCAGAGAACCTGGGTGCAGCCCCAATGCTTGGAGAGGGTGGAGCCAAGCAAAAAGGTGGTCTCCCCAATGTCCCCCAAGGTTGCCTTCGGAGAGAGGCAGGCCTTGGCATAGGTCCTTGTAAAGGGTGGAACTACTGCTTTCTAAAGCCCTGAAGATAAATGATTCTCAAACTTTGAAATCTAATGGACTTTGTCCTGCAGGTTTTCGAAACTGCTTGGGTCCAGTGACCCCTCCTTCCTCCCTCTGGAAATGCATATATGTATCTCATGACTGTTCTTCCTTTGTATGTTGGCAGCAAATAACTTGTTCTGAGTTTTACAGGTCCAGAGCCAATGTAGAAAATTTTGCCTTAGGACTTTCCATGCCTGTAACTAACTTTGATGAGACTTTGTACTGATTTTAATCTTGTATTAGTCATGTATTTGAAATGTTACTGGAATGGTTTAAGGTTCTGTGATATTGTTATGGAATGAATGTGTTTTGCATATGGGAGAAACATGTCTTTTTTAGGGTCCAGAGTGTAGAATGTGCTGGTTTGAAATAATGTATGTACCCTAGAAAAACCATTTTTAATCCTAATCCCATTTAGTAAAGGCAGCCATTTCTTCTAATCCCTATTCAGCACTGCATGCTTGAAACTGTAATTAGATCATCTCACTGGAGATATGATTTAATCAAGAGTGGTTGTTAAGATGGATTGGGGGAGATGTGTCTCCACCCATTTGGGTAGATCTTCATTGGTTTACTAGAGTCTTATAAAAGAGGAAACATTTTGGAGGATGAGAGAGATTCAGAAATAGCAGAGAAGAATGATATATTCATGAGAAGCAGAGAGAACCAGCCAGCAACCTTTGGAAATGAAGAAGGAAAATGCCTCCCAGAGAGATTCATGAAACAGGAAGCCAAGAGAGAAAGCTAGCAGATGAGACGATGTTCACCATGTGCCCTTCCAGCCAAGAGAGAAACCCTGACTGTGTTCACCATGTGCCTTCTCACTTGAGAGAGAAACCCTGAATATCATTGGCCTTCTTGAACCAAAGTTTCTTTCCCTGGATACCTGTGATTGGACATTTCTATAGACTTGTTTTCATTGGACATTTTCTCATCCTTAGAATTGTAAACTAGCAACTTGTTAAATTTCCCTTTTAAATGCCATTTCATTTCTGGTATTTTGCATTCTGGCAGCTAGCAAACTAGAACGATATATGTGAAATTACCACTTTAATTAGCACATCCACAGAAGAATCATTAGAGGGGTTTTAAACAATAACGTGGGCCTTTGATAATTCTATCAAGCCATACCAATAACAAAAGTATTAATACCTGATGTATTGCCTTCTTTTAGACAAGAAAAGCAATATACTCATGGGGGTTCTTTTTTTTTTTTCTAAAGCACCTCTCAAATGAACAATCTTGCTCATGTTGAAGTTGCCCAAAATGGCCACTATGATTCCAAATTATGCCAAAGTTAGCATCCCTTTATTAGCAAGCAAATTGATTAGAAATTGGCTGACAGTCTGTCAAACACAAAAGTATCAGTTATAAGAGATTTGGATTCTTAACCCTAAAGTTAAGCCACCTGCACTGCTGATCAGAAAAGTTGGCAGCAGCAGCCTCCTGGAAGGCAGAATATTTACCAAGATAATCTCTCCCAAAGCCACTTTCTCATATACAGTCAAGACTAAGGAAAGTTCTCAAACAATATACAAGATGGTGGGCAGGCAAAAGACAGAAGATGATGTTAAAAGCCAAATTTCAGGCAGGCAAAGGTGGTGCAGTGGCAGAGTTCTTGCCTGCCATGTTGGAGACCCGGGTTTGATTCTTGGTGCCTGCCCATGCAGAAAAAAAAAAGCCAAATTTCACCAAGGAACAGACACCAAAGTCTGATCAGAACCCTAACATCCCAGGAGACAAATAATAAGGGCCAAGGTGCTCATCAGAGACCAGGTTCAGCATAACGCCCATGTAATCAGGGAGAGATGCTTCAAGTGAGTAATGTACACAAAGGGCCACAGATGTGCACATTATTATGGATTCCTGGTCCATGGCAATGAGGAGCTCAGCTATACCTTGGTAGAAATTCCAAATTGTGCTAGCCTAATCAGCATAAGACCACCAGGGATAAACCTATGGTTTGACATAATCAGGATTATTGACCCAAAGTAATATGGGACACCTGACTCTGTTTTGGCCAGCAGATTGGAAAGCTGTTAAAGATTTGGCTAGTGTGTGTCTGTGTGACAAGGGAATGAGGGTGAATGGGCAGCAATGAGGCTGCCTCACATGTGACCCCATGCTTCAAGCCACTATGCAGACCTTTTTAGATTTCTGTTTCAATGACTACATCATGGTCAACCTAAGGAGACTTTCCTGAGGTTGATAAAATCCCATGAATGCCATGGAGAAAGCTATTCAAAGCCTGAGGGCTGTAGGTGTTATAGACTGACTATATGATGATGAGCCTCTCAGAGAACAAAAAGTTTTTGCTTTCTGTGCCCCACCATCACCACCAAGTAGAAGACTCCATTATCCTTGTTTTTTAATACTCAAAGGTCCTCTGTGGTGGTAGGGTGTGATCACTTTGGGCCAAAAGATGCCTAGGATAAAGATGGGCATCCCAAATCAGGCAAAGACTCTGCAATTTGATACAAAATGAAGAAGAATACCAAATTTCCTCCAAAGGGGCCCAGCCACAAGGAAATGTGGATATGACTATTTAGGCGGGGGGGGGAGGGGTTCCCATAGAAGAGATTAATAGATTGAACATCAAAGGAATTTGGTTTAGATAATGAGTTTTTAAAAATATTTTTATTGAGAAATATCCGCACAAAACAGTCCAACTATATTATACAACCAATGGCTCACAATATCATCACGTAGTTGTGTATTCTTCACCATGATCATTTTGAGAACATTCACATCACTCCAGAAAAAGAAATAAAAGGGAAAAAGAAGAATTTATAAATCCAGACACCTTACCCTTCCCTCTCATTGACCAACAGTATTTCAATCTACCCAAGTTTTACCCTCTATCTCCTCTTATTATTTATTTTTATCTTTTTTTAAACTCATCTGTTCATACCCCAGATAAAAGAAGCATCAGACACAAGGTTTTCACAATCACACAGTCACATTTTAAAAATATATAGTTATACAGTCTTCTTCAAAAATCAAGGCTACTGGAACACAGCTCAATAGTTTTAGGTCCTTCCCTCTAGCCACTCCAATACACCATAAACTAAAAAGGGATACATATATAATGCATAAAATACCCTCCAGGATAACCTCTCACTCTGTTTGAGATCTCTCAGCCACTGAGACTTTATTTTGTCTCATTTCTCTCCTTCCCCTTTTAGTGAAGGCTTCCTCATTCCCATGATGCCAGGTCCTGGCTCATCTTTGGGAGGCAGGTCCCACATTGCCAGGGAGATTTATGCCCCTGAGAGTTGTGTACCATGTGGGGAGGGCAGAGGACATTGAGTTCACCTGCCAAGTTGGTGAACTTGAGAGGCCACATCTGAGCAAAAAAAGAGACTCTCTGGGGTGACTCTTAGGCATAATTATCAGTAGGCTTAGCTTCTCTGCAGAAATAAGCTTCATAGGGGCAAGCCCCAAGAATCAAGGTTCAGCCTATTAAACTGGTTGTCCCCACTACTTGCTAGAATATCAGGAATTCCCCAGATGGGGAAGTTTAACATTTCCTCCTTTATCCCCAGTCCCCCAAGGGGCTTTGAAAATACTTTTTTTACTTTCTGCTCAAATTACTATGGAATATATCAGGGCATCACACTAACTTGTCCAAACCAACAAGTAGATAAATTGAGTTTTGAGGAGCCCAAGCAAACAGTTGTCCACCTAGTTGAAACCAAAAGGGCCCCTATAAGACCAGATTCCTCCACAGAAACTGACCTCTCTCTACTAAAAGAACTAAAAAGCCAAGTGGCTGCCTTTAAAAAAAATCCCTCCTTCAGCACTTGCACTGCTTGACCATGAACTATGTATTCCGATCTAGCTCCCTTTAAGGGAGAAAGGGGATTAAGGGTGGACTGAGATCTCTCCATCCCCAGAGCAGACTGAAGTTCTCAAACTTAATGGGATAAAGGGGTAGTGGGATAAAAATGTTTATGACTCATTTGAATACCAGTGCTCAAGTGACTGTTTTACCAGATTCTCTTGAGGGGTGATGGCCATGCATTCAATTGATCAGATTTGCAAATAGAGTAGGAAATGGAAGTAACTGTAGCCACCTGGATGGGGCTTTTTGTCTCCTGCTGTACATGTCTGACAAAGGGAGGCACTTTCTGGTACGAGGTACCCCTTGGCATTCTGGACTCACTGCCTTTCTTTTTTTTTTTTTTTTTTT
>PVIY010033981.1:0-27568 GCA_004026745.1 Myrmecophaga tridactyla | reverse complement strand
TGACTCAAATGTTGGGCAGCATCACAAGTGTGACCTACAAGATTGACTCTGTGTCCCATTTCTTTGGTCATACTTGGAAAATGCCATGTATGTACCCATTTCTCTATTAGAGATTCATTATCACAAGAGTATATTACATATTCTGAGACATTCACAGTAAAGATATCTGTTTATCCATGTTAAACTTATTTAGCATGGAACTCTTTTTTTCTATGTGACATTTTTTGGCTTCAGGAATTACTAACACATGGTGATACAGAAACGAAAAGCATGAATTTCCCTCCCTGTGCATTTACATGGCTGTTTGCTCCATTGTAAAGGATGATATCTCAATTCCAATCAGCATGTAAGTGTACTCATTGGCACAAAGAGAGCTTGTGTGCACGACTTATATAGGTCCATTGTTTGGTGCCTTGGAGTCCAACTATCCATTCGTTTATTCACTAACTAATTTTTATTAAACCCCATCTGTAAATCTTCAGATGCCCAATAAATGGTTTTCAAACTAATAAATTGTTAATGAATGAAAGAAGATCCCTGCAGAATGGTAAAATAGTAACGCTTTAAAAGAAGATGAATTTATCTGTTAGTTCTCCTTTCCATATACCCTGTTCCCCCTCTCCTCTTTCCACCACCAGTCTACACCAACCAGATAAGACCCACAGAAGTTTGAAAAGGCTTTGTGATGGTGTGCACTAGGCAATTGATATAGTCCATTTAATCAGTAGGTATTTGCAATTTGTAATGGTGCCTTGTTAGAAGTGAGTGATACAATCTGAAGGCAGGATAGTTGTTATGGTATAAATTCAATATAGAAAGCTGGGTTCTTTTCAAAGAGTTCAGCATGACTTTTCTAGGTAGACCCTGATTTAGGATTATTGGACA
Organism: Myrmecophaga tridactyla; assembly: GCA_004026745.1. Lineage (NCBI taxonomy): Eukaryota > Metazoa > Chordata > Mammalia > Pilosa > Myrmecophagidae > Myrmecophaga > Myrmecophaga tridactyla. Next base: position 26,683 of record PVIY010033981.1, on the reverse strand, counting down.
CTGATTTAGTACTATTGACACAAACACCTTTTTGGAAGCATGAAACTTGCCTTTCAAAAATTGGATTTCAGCACAGAAGCATAGATCATATGGGCAACAGAAAGGCACAGGAATGACCAAGGCAGGAATAGAGCCCGGACACAATGACATTGGTTTCTTTGATTTACAGAGCAGACCACGAACAGTAAGATCAAAGATGAAGCAATCACACAGCCTGATCCTATTGAAAAGGTAAGAATTTATTTTCCTAAAAATGTAGATGACAAGTAGGATGATGTGAGAAAATCGTGACCCACAGTGAGAAACAAACAAAGAAAACTTAGGAGAATGCCGATGCTAGAGGAGAGGCATTATTCAGCTATTTCCAGACAGCTCCAGCTGGAGAGAAAGGGGTTAATTTTACTAGCTGTCTTAAGCAAAACTTCCAAGCTGCATGCTCTTCTCTAGACAGCGTGGCTTGGCATCCTCACAAACACCTGCTGACCATACAGCCATGTAGAACTAACGCTATCTTGAAGTAAGTTCAGAAAACCTGCCTATAATTGCTAACAGGACTCAGAAGAGTATAACCTAACAATAAAAATATTTAGATTATGTAGGCCATAAAAAAAGTCAAAGGCACACTCTTTCTGGCAGCAGTTCTTCTAAAATGTTGCCATATGGATTTATATATATGCAGATTTCCCCAATTAGATGGAGCACATACTGGTTAGTTGGTGGAGTCCAAGAGGGCTCAATTAAAGCTGAAATTATATTCCTGTGATTTTTTAGAAACTCAAGAAAATGATGGTGGAAGCAGATTTAGAGGACATAAAGAGCACGCAGCAGCGCAGTCTAATGGACTGGAGTTTTACTGAACATTTTAAACCAAAAATACTGCTTCAGGTATTTATGGACTGTGATTCTCTAGGAGACAGCCGATAGGTCTGGGGAGTAGCGGTGTGATTTAGAACAGTTCACTTCTAAGTCTCTCTCTCTCAGATCTAGTTTAAGTCAATATTCCCATATAGTTTGGCTGTAAAATGAGTTCATTCCCAGATTGAATGACACATTCGCAGGGACATTCCAGAGCAGCTCAAAATACACTTTTCAAAAGGATGCTTTTATAAAATATTTAATAAAATAAATAAATAAGTGCACCTGACTATTGCATATATTTTCTAGACAAAAAGTAAGGCATTGTTGGGGAGCAACCTCTTTTTTCCCCATATCACTAGTCAGTTCTATTCAGTTTTTACTACATTACAAAGTATTTTCTGATACTATTAACACGTAAGTGGAGACAGTGATAGCTAACATTTATTAGGCACTTACCATGTGCTATACACATTGTTTAGCATGTATTATTCACTCATTTAATCCTCACAATAACCCTATGAAGTATGAACCATTGGACTAGTAGGAAATTGAGGCATCTAGACCAATAGAAACTTTTGCCCCAAGTCCCATGGCTGGTAAATAAATGACTTCAGGATATGAACCCAAGAAACCTGGCCCCAGAACCTGGGCTTTTAATCTTAACTACCATACCAATTAACAAGAAATCCTAAAACTAACTCCTTTTGTTGTTTTTAGATTTGATACAAAAACCTATATTCTTTTTTTGTTTTATATTTTTAATTTAAATTTTATTTATATTTTGCATCCACATATTTTTTAAATCCAGAAAGCTCTACAAAGAGTCTTATTATGAAAAATAGTAATCCCCTGTCTCAATTCCCAGAGGCAAAAGTGTTCAACACATTTACCTGTTTCTTTTCATACTTAACTGTTATCTCTAAATAACAAGTGTATTTTGTGTTTTAGTTTTAGGCATCATTATCAGTTTAATCCCTTGTCAGAAGACAGTTAGCTTTGTCCACTCCCATCCAACACACACACACACACATCAAAAAAAATTTTTTTTAATTTTTTTAACAAAAAAAATAATTCATCCCCAAATGCTCCACCATTAAGTAAATGTCCTCTCAATATATTTAAACTAGCAGGTATTCTAATTATGTTATTGTCTTTGCCATATCTCTCCCAGATGCTCTGAGCTCTTGCGTACCCTGTAGGCTTGCTGCACAGCTGTGGTCCTGAGATCTTCCTTGACCATCATCGTTCTGGCCACACCCTTTGCCGTTGGATACCCTGTTCCCTGAATCCCATGGCTGCTTTCTTGGGTTGCTCACTCTTTTAGAGGGGCATTTCTTCTAATAGCTTCCCGAATTGAGATATGGCAGACAAATTTTTGAAGCATTGTATATTTGATAGCATCTGAATTCTACCCTTACAGTTGACTGAGAGTTTTACTTTGTGTAAAATTCTAAGTTAAAATTATTTTCCCTCAAAATATTGAAGACATTTCTTAATCATATTCTAGCTCCAGGGTTGTCCCTGAGAAAAACAAATTCGGATTCCTTATCAGTAGCTTGAAATTGTTTTCTTATTAACTCTTGACGATATTAAGATCTTCTCTTCATTCCATTGTTCTGGGTTTCCTGTTAGTATGTCCTGGTGTGATTCTGTTTCCGCGTATTATACTTCTGAGCACTTTCAGTCTCCTTCCATTCTGGTAAAATTTCTATAATCATTTCTGTGATAATTTCCTCTCCTCTGTTTTCTCTGTTATTTCTTCCTGGAGCTCCTATTATTCTGATGTTGGATTTCAGAGACTGAGCATTGAATTTCCTTGTCTTTTCCCTCCTAGTTTTTAATACTTTGTCTTTTTATTCTGGAAATACTGCTTAACTTTATCATCTAATACTTATATTGATCCTCCTATTTATTTATCATCATTTTAATTATCAAACTGCCTTTTGTTATAGCCTTCTATTTACATTCCATGGATCAGTATCTTCAGTGATCTCAAAGAGGACCTCACATCCCTCTGTGCCCTACCTCTTTTATCCAAGTCACTTGTTTTTTTCTGCTCGAGTTTATGGTCTCATTGGTCATGTTAGAGGGTAATGTCTGATGCTGTTTTCCTCTTTGCTAATATTGATAATGAATTACTAAAAATATTGTGGGAAGTTTTGTAGGAGGTAGAGATGTTATCAATATTGTCTTTCATTGTAGGTCGATTTGCTGGGTGGTTTCCTTGAGAGACCCATGAATGTTGATATATTAGGCCTATTCTCATGGACCATTTAGATTCTCCAGAAAAAAAAAAACAACTAATTTCCTGTCTGAAAGCCGTAAACCTGACTGTTAGAGTTCAGGGAACTGAGTGGAGAAAGATGGTTAGACTTATTACTATTAAATATCTAAATTTGCACAGTTCAATATGGCAGCCACTAACCACAGGTAGCTCATGAACACTTAAAGTCCAGGTAGTCCAAATGCGATGAGCACTAAGTATAAACAACTTGATATCAAAAAAAAGTGATACATCTTATTAATAACTTTATATTGATTATATGTGAAAATGATAATTTTGACATATTAAGTTAAATAAAATAATATTGTTAAAATGACATATTTCTTTTTACTTTTTAAATATGTCGAAATTAACTTTTTAAATTTACATATGTAGCTCACATTTGTGATTCACTTTGTATTTCTATTAGTGTGATTTAGACTTTTACACAATTCCCTTTTTATCTATAATGTGCTACTCTCTCAGTTGTGCCAAGGGCCCCTATTCATAGAGACCACTGGCTTAGCTTCTCTTGATAATAATCCTCCCTTCTTTTTGTTAAGGTGGGAGGGAGGCAGCTGCCTGGCTGGCTGCTCAAAACTGTGGAGGGGGCCTGGGAGGCCTAACTTCTTCTTAAAAAGGCTTTAACCCTATTTTCACCACACTTTCACTAACACTTAGTATTTCAATTTCCTGAACTTCTCTTAATTTCTGCATACAAATATGGTGGCACCAGGTTTCTCCTCAAATTAGTTTTAGGATTTATTTTTCTAAATTCTACAAAGGCAGTAACCATTTAATCTCCTGCTTTCAGCTTCTAGCATTTTGTTGCCATTGTCTCTTCTCCTGTGGCCTTCAACTGTGTTATTAAAAAACAGTAATTTTACTGTTTTGAGAGGAGTCACAGCATACATGTGTTTAGCCTTTCATTTTTATTTTGAAGTGCCTTTCATAATTTACTTTATTTCAGCTTGACTCTGTACTTACCATTCTATGAGGTGGCCAGTTTGAAGGTCACCAATCATCTCTGTCTTGCCAAATCCAATGGACACTTATTCTTCATCAACTTGAGCTTTGAACAGCATTACAGAGCTGATTACTTCCCCAAGAAATACTCTCCACTCTTGGTCTCCAGGACATCATATTTTATTCCTCCTCAGTACTTCACCTGGAATTTAGCTGACTTCTCCGGCATCCAACATCTAAACAATGGCGTGCCTCAAGGCTCTGCCCTGGGCCATCTTCTTTCCTTCGTAGACACTCTCTTTTGATGATCTCACCTATTCTGTACCACCTAATTCCAAGGACTCCTAAATTTTTACCTTCCAAATCACTTCTCCTTTTGACCTCTAAAGTCATATACTTAACTCCAAATTCCACTTGAATTTCTCATAGGCATCTCAAACCTAGTGCCTCACATGAAGTTTATAATTTTCCTGCCGGTGTGTGTTCCTACCCCGGTTCATTTCAGATGTCAACATCACGGGCTAAGAGTCATCCTTCATTCCTGCCTTTTCTTTGTCCCCCACATCTGATCCATCAGAGAGTTTTGAGGGATACACCTCTGACAAATACCTTAAATTTCTTCATCAGCTACACTGCCACTACTTTAACCCAAATACCGTCTTCTCTTTCTACTGCAATAATATTTAGTAGAATTATTAATTATTCTAATTAATATCAACATGTTTCCTCTCTTCCCCTACACCAATCTATTCTCTGCATATCGGATATTCCATCAACTTCATCTTCTTAGACACACTTCTCTGAACAGAATGACCTATGCGATTTTTAATCCCTCTAAATTTTTTAGAGGGAAATTTAGACCCCTTGCCAGATCTACAAATCCTGGTAATATTCAAACTTCTTTCTTACCACCATGGCCCGGTTCATTATGCTTCCATTATTCTGTTCTTGTTTCCGTTCGTTATTCATTTCCTTTCTTGCACTTATCACAATTTGTGTCATATATTAAGCTGCTGCTATTTTGTTGACTGTCTCCACTCGTAAAAAGTATATCCCTCCCAAGGTAGGGTCTTGCTTATTTTGTGCATTGTTGTTTTCCCAGCACCTGCACAATGCCTGTTCATTTTAAATCAACAAATTACCTAATTAATTAATGAGATTAACGATTTAATACAGACTAAAGGACAAAAGTCAAGTAGTAAAAAAAAGAGAGATACTGCATGAAAACTTTTCAAACACTGATTGAGAAAAGCTTTAGCTGAGAAACTCAGCTATTTCCTAGCAGCCAAAGCAAATATGAAAACAGATTGCGGGGTTCTCATTGTCTAATAGGAGGGGTATATGTTCATCAGAAAAAAAAAGTTTGTTTTCTTGATTTATACTCGGAGCAGAATTTGCCTTTCAAAAATACCAGCAAAGTGAAGGTTAGTGCCGTATTTAGCATTAAAAACAAACAGACAGACAAAGACAATCACCACAGTGTGTTTCTTGTATTGACCCTCAGGAAACAGATGTGAAAGTTTAAGTGCCATTCCATAAAGACACACGGTGCACTGAATTGGGAAAGGAAAGGCATTATTTTGGTTAGCAGTGTAGAATTGAATGCAACAGTAAAACAGCCCTTTCCTAACATAGTATCCAATTCCATGTCTTCTGATCCGAAAGGTAGGTAACTGAGAGCTGCCTACATCAGACTGATATTGAAAACAAAAAGTGAAAATGAAAAACTCAGCTGTCTAATTGATCTTCCTGTGGCCGTATTTCCTTTTGGCGATTGGTCCTGAAAAGAGACAGGACATAAAGCTGCCCACAGCGCCCTCTATTGTTAGCTGCTATTGTAGTGCATGCTGAGGGTGGCATGTTTTGGAAAAGACCAGGATTGGAATTTAAACAATCTGTGTCAAAAAAAACCACTTACCTCATTTCACTTTAAGACAACACGGTGTAGTGGCGAGCACTCTGTAGAGTGGGAATTGGTTGAATTTTGGGTCAAAAGATTGTTTTGAGCCTTGACACCAGCACTTAACTAACTCTGTGTTCTTGGACAGTTCTCTTAACCTCTCTCAGCATCAATTCATGCTGAAAAATGGCTATTCTAATATGTTGAAGTGGGAAAATAACTGCTTGACTTAATTATCATCTACAAACCTTAATAAAGAATCCTTGAGCAAATGCTTCCATTGCTGGAGCCGAGGATTTGTTTTTCTATAAGAGTTGCTGAAATGCTAGGAGGTAAAAAATAGCTACCACTTATGCTGTCACCTTCAAGCAATAAGGAAAGAACCCTCTGGGAAGCCAAACTTGACTAACAATGTGGAGAAGAGTGGAGAAAAAGGTGGAGGTGGGGGAGAGAGAAATGTACTAGCAGAAGACCCTTCTCTTAGGAAAAGGATAAAAAAGACATAATAATGCAATTATTTTGGTTTTCAGGTGCTTCAAGAAGCCAATCAGCAATACAGGTGTATCGATTCCTATTACCATACCCAAGACAACTCTTTACTTTTAGTCTTTCATAATCCAATGAATACCCAACGTATGCAGTGTGAAAACTGGAATATCGCTCTTCATTCCAATGTTGGATTCAGGTAACCAAGTTAGACAGTTAGTTTGTTAGATAGGTAATTAGTATAATTAGCCTGCTAGTTACTTAGTTTTTAGTTCCTTAGTCTAAACTAGGTGATTAAAATCAATTTAAACGTTTGCATGGTACTATAGATTTAATTCAGTTCACCTAATTGAATGTCTACTGCCTACCAAATGCTGTGATAGGCGCTAAAGCTATATCGTTGAAGAAGACAAACATCTTTCTTACACTCTTAGAGTGTACTGGGGATATTAAATTATGTTTAATTCGTTTAGACTCCAATAAGACTGTCTCTGAAAGATTTTAGGAGGGAATTTAAACCTAATACATTCTGCATGGTGTTTTAGGGTATCTCCAATTGATCGGGGGAATACTTAAAAGTAATACAATTAAGTGACCTATGAACACAGCAGTCAGGTTTCCAGCAAACTGAGATCTCTAGGAATCAGTGGATTTTTCTTTAACAGCTCCTTTGTGATTCCTTCACTCTTCCAAAACTTTGCTCTCTTCATTAATAATTTCATTATTCTCTACATACTTTATGCATATGCAGCATTTATTATTTGTGCACCTTTTTTATATGCTAAGGATACAGAAAAATATTGAGCGTGGGCTTACAGAATAATTGGTGAAGTAGGTTCTCTGCATGCATATGTGTGCACATACACACCGGGGCACACAGCAGTTTAAAGTCGTACAGCAGGTTTTTAAAAGGTAAGCCATATAGTAACTGTATCAAGATAATGTCTTACACTATTAATCTGTGTTTTTTCTTGTTCTGTTTTTCATTAGAATAATACACTCTTCATCTCTTTTCTGGTCTTACTTGCTGGCTAGGCCCTCCAATATATTTTGAGAGGGCATTCTTGTCTTGTTTCAGACTTTAAAGGGAATGTTTTGATTATTTGACCATTAAGTTTGTTTTTTGCTATAGAGTTTATGTACATATTCTTTATTAGGCTAAGAAAGTTTCTTCCTGTTACTACTTTGCTATGAATTCTTAATCATAAATTGTTGCTAAATCTTGTCAAATTATTTTTCTTCATATATGTAGGTGTTCAGGTTTTTTCTTTTATCTTTTAAAGCAATGACTTCAAATCATAGGTATTCTAATGCTGAATCAAACTTGTTTTCCTGGGATAAATCCAATTTGGCTATTATGTTTATCTAATTTTGACAACTTAGTCAATCAATTAATGAGAAAAGTATGTATTTAAAAAAAACTCCCCCATGTGGTAGTAAATTGATCAATTTTTCCCTGTTTTGTCCATTTTTAGCTTCATAGATGTTGAGATTGTTACTAAACAAATATAGGCTTAGAATTGCTATGTCTTCCTGATGAATCTTCTGTCATTACACACTGCCACTCTTTATTTCTAGGATTGACTTTTGCTTTCAAGTTTACTTTATCAATATTGATATATCTACATGAATTTTATCAGACATGTATTTCATCTGTTGATAAACTATACAAGTCTTTTTCTTTAATATATATCTGGCATATCTTTTTCCACCCATTTTCTTGTAAAAACTACAGAGCTATATATTTTAAAATATAGTCTTACATTCAACTCTTAGTTGAAAATATAGTTCATATATTTGAATTAATTTCTACCATCTAATTTTATCTTTTTATTTGCCCTGTTTTTATTTTTTGTTTCTCTTCGGTTTATTCTATATTTTTTATAATTTATCCCGGCATAACATTTTATATGCTACATTTTAAAACTTGCTCTTTAGAAACTGCAGTATGCATTTTTAAATTAATGCAGTCTGAAGCCAACTCCCTTACCTTCCTCCAAAATAACACAAGCACAATATATTGCTTTAAATTCATATATTTCTAGTCCACATTTTATTTTATTGTACTCTAAAACTTTAGTTGTCTCTTAGTGTTTTTGTCCCACAAATTAGACAATATTAGACAAATATTATTTGTTTATACAGCCTATTTTAGATAAATTAGCATGATAACCATTTTGTTTTTCTTTTTTTTCCTGAAATACATTCTTTAGAAGTTCTTGTAGTGATGGTCTTTGATGATAAAATTGGTTTTGTTTATTGAAAAAATCTTCATTTTGACTTTGTTCATGAAAGATAACTTTCTTTAGTATATAGTTCTTGATTAAAAGTTTAATTCCTCCCAGCACTTTGAAGATAATTATCCCATTGTCTTTTCTAACCTTTGAAGCTACTAATAGGTAAACATCATTCTTAACTGGTAATGTTGGAAGCGTCTTCTTTAAAATCATAACCACTATCACCTATTCTAAGCAACACTTAGCAAAGGTCTAAGGCAACACAGTAAACTTATAGGAATAACTTAAAAGTATAAGAGTTGAAAAAGAAGAGAGAAAAATGTCATTGACAGGTGAGATGATTATCTATGTAGGAAAAATCTCAAAAAAAACTATAAAAATTATGAAATAAGGGGATAAATTAACTTAAGATCACATTTTAATTACATTTTTGCATATTGTAAGAACTTGTTATTAAAGGTACATTTTTAAAAAGTAAAATATACTATTGATAATAGAAACAATGGGAAAACCAAACCTCAGGACTTAATATGTACACCCACCTTCACCCAAAAAGAAACATACTTTTCCTGAACCTCAGCTTAAAATAAATAACGTAAAATTTTAGTTTTATCTGACTTCACATTATCACACATTAAGTAACAAAGCATAGACCATTAACTTATTATCTAGATTCTATAATGTATTAAAATACATAAATTACTTTATATCTATAAATTTTTCATCTCAGTATTCAATTTTATAAGATGTGTTTCATAATTTACTGCTCAGTGATTTTTGTAATATTCTCCCGAATGTGTAAAACTGCATCACTAAGAGATGCTTTGTAGGCCTTACGACATGAACTGGCAAGCTGTGTATCTTTATTTATGACCTGCTGCTCTCGCACAGGGTGACCATGGGTTCAAACTGACAACCAGCCAACACAAGATGCAATGGGCTTTATATAAGAATTTGCAGATAGATAACTTTCTCAATAATTTTATGTATCAGGAATTGGGTTTCACTATATTGGAAATTTGACTTCAATAGTTAGGCTAGTAAGGGGATTATTTTTCTCATGTAGCAAGAAATATGAAGTTGGGCAGTGCAGGGGTGGGGCAGCCATTCATGAAAGTCAGTCCCAGGCTTCCTACTCAGCCTTTTGCTTAATATGTCCTGAATCCTTGCATGCTTAAATAGTCTTTTCTCTGTCCTCTCATTTGAGCATTAATTTGACTGTATATATGAGTCTGTTTCCTTATTATAGTTCATTGTACCACTCTGGTTTTTACTGGAAATGCAGCATCATTGAAAGTTTCTAAGCAGAAGAAAGATGTGATCCAATTTAAGAATTAAAATGGTCGTACTGGCTGTCGTGTTGAGTATAGAATTTGGAAGCAGGGTAGAAAGTTGGGGAGGCTATAGCAGCAGTCCTAGCAAGAGATGGTTGTGGCTTAGACCAGAATGGTAACAGTAAAGGAGATGAGAAGTGATTTGATTTTGAATGTATTTTAGAGGTACAACTCATTTGGATCTTGTGACAGATTAGAGGAGTGTGAGAAAATGAGAGAACTTAAGGATAACTGAAGGGTATTTGGTGTGCTCAACTGGAAATGTGTATTTGCCATCGGGAGAGATGTTGAAGGCTCCGTTGTGCGCTTTTGGAGTGGAAGATCAAGTGTTCCCTTTGGGACATGTCAAGTTTGAGATGTATGTTACTTCAAAATAAAGATGTTGAATATCCCTAACTCATAGTCTACATTTTCAGTTTATTTCTTTAAGAGATACCAAGAATTTTTTTTTCAAATCCTTTTAGGCCCCACTTACCCATTATTTGACAATAACTAGCCTTTAGTATCAAACTTAAATCTTTTCACTTATCTCCTTCAGAAACAACTCTCTTTTAGGCATTTATATGAGTTATATAACATTTAGTTCATGATAATTGGGCTAACTATTAGGAGTGAATTTGGGGACAAATATGACTATCTCTTGGTAAGCACACAGCTCATGGAACAGCTAGAGAGTATTAATTAGGATGTGGATTCTCAGAAGGCCAATCAATTCCATAGCAGGACTAGAGCATTTTGGTTAATCCAGTGAGTCAGCTACTGGTGGTCAATTAAAAGAATTTTTATTTTGCTATCAAACTGCCCTAAAAAAAAGAGATACCCATTTTATTCTCTAACCAACAGTGTTTGAGAGTAACTGTATCTCGAGTCATCAGCTCTTGGCATTACCAATTTTTTCATCCTTGACTTGGGTTTGAATTTAAATGATGCCTCATTTTAAAATTGACTAGTTTTAAATTGTAAAATCAAATTAGACATCTCTCATATGCTCACTGGATATTTATATTTAGCTACCTTGTACAAAATATAACTAGGATATATCCACATCTATCATATTTGTCAATGAGCAGTTTAGGAGCAGTTCATTTGCATGATCAGTATCTTACCAATTTGTTGATTTTTAACTAATAGTATCTCAATTGTCATCTGCTCTTCCTTGAATTTTTAGGAATTATTTGGAACTTGTTGCACAGTCCATTCAAGATTGGGTCACAAAAGAAGAAGCTATATATCAGGAGTCTAAAATGGCTGAGGAAATAGCTAAGAGTAAGATTGATCTGGAACTCAAACCTTCTGCTACTTCCAAAATTTCTTCTCTTAAACTGAATTCCCCTAAAAAATCTAAAAGTAAGTACCCTGTACCTAAAGTATATTCCAAGATAGTCTTCTTAATTTAAGCATTTCTGTGAATTGTTTCAAGATTAAAAAGAGTTACCAGGTGGTGCAATGGTGGCTCAGTGGCAGAATACTCACCTTCCATGCTGGAGACCTGGGTTCAATTCCCAGAGCCTACTCAAGCCAAAAAAAAAAAAAAAGGAGTTACCAACAAATTCCCTGACTTCACTTTTTTCTGATAAATAGAATAACTGCATTCCAAATGTGACATGATTGCACCTGAATGCAATAGTGGAATATTTGTCTCATGCTGATCCTACTTCTGTTGGATAAGGAAGATTTGATCCATTGTACAAATTAAATGTGGTGTTAGGGAAATACCAGATGTCATTATTTTGGTAGGATTTGTAGGTTCAGCTGTCTAAAATTTGTTGGCAATATATGAGGCAAATTCAGAATCAGTAGATTTCCATTAGCAAAATTATAGATTCTAAACATGAGATTAAAACAGGGCCGTCCTTAAAACAGCAAACAAGTGTTCCAAGACTAATTGGGAGTAGGAAGCTAGAGGTAAAGGGAAGGGGAATTCTTAGGGCCTGTGTCCGGGACCTGATATAATCTTGGATCAGTATATGTATTTGTTTATTTGTTCTCGTCCATGGCTTTGAGGCAGCAAGGGAGCAGTAAGAAGAGGGGGCCAAGAGAGTAAAGCAGGTTTTAGAAGACTGATAAAGAAAAAAATGAAGTGATGAGGTAATTCATCAGGGAAAATAAGGATATTACACTGAGTTTGTGCAAAGGGAGTGGATTCCATGCTAATTGTATTCAATATTTCTGAGCCAAAGTTGAGAGTGATTCTCATAAAAGAAGCAAAGCTACATAATTTCCAAAATTTTTGCAATATCTATTAATTACCAGAGGAGTTTGTTCTTGGCTTGACTTTAAAAGTTATAGAACCGAATTGATGATCATTAATTCACGGATCAACAAATCAGCTCCACTTTTCTACTGATGGGGGAAGCTCACAGCAGGAGAGCAGTGGGTCTGGAATGGGACTATACAGGAGAGACGAGGTCACAACTCATAGTTGGGTCTAGGGTCATTTCTGCCTATTGGTAGGAACAATTCTGACTTGACTGCCTTTTCTTAGTTCTGCTTCTGAACAGAGCCAAAATCTTTATAACTATGTAGACATCTGTGGAAATGAAGAAAACGGTCCTTTCGGTAGATACTGCATTCATTTTGAGGTTTTTCATGTCAAGGAAGATATAGACCTTCAAAAAGATATAGGCTTTCAAAACAGAGGGGAGAGGAAGGCTTCAATATAGAAGGAAAATTTAGGCATGCTTTGTGTGGTCTCAAGGCGCTAAACTAGTATTATTAGGTGGCAGCTTTTTAAAGAGATTCCAGTTCAGTGAACGGTGCAATATTTCAGCATATTGTCTGAGAATGGAATGCACTGCCTCTAGGCGTAGTGAGTTCCTGTTGCCTACAGGGTTTAGTCCCACTTCACATGTCCACTCTGGGATGACATAGAAAGAATTTGGTGATGAATAACTGGAAAGTTGATTTTGATAGTCTTTGAGATCCCCTCCAACCCAGACAACTGGTCCTTCTGTGATACTTTCACTACTTTAGAGGTTACTGAAAAATGTAATTTTCTCTGATTTTAGGTAACAGAGGAATGGGGAAAGTAGAGCTATCAGATCAAGAAAAAGAAAAAGAGAAAGAGAAAGAAAAGATACCTTTCATTTTAGAAGGCTCTCTGAAGGTAATCTATGGAAAGATAATGACACTGAGTGTTTGCAAATCCAAAATTATTTTGTGATGGAGAATTTGTGTGTGTAGCAGGAAGTGACGTTTCTTGCTAAAGACTCAGGAATTATTGAATCTGCAGTGAAAGGACAATCTCTCCACCAAACTGTCTCCTCTACCAGATTAGCCTTTAAGGGAAGCTGTCTTTATTTTTATCTAACCACCATGCAGGGTTGTGCCTTATTCATACTTGATATACTCTTTGTTTATTTTGGGAGTTTTTATTTTTGTGTACATATTTTAATTGGATTTTTAATTACGTAAGTAACACATTTTTATAATAATAAAATATATATAATATATTTATATAATAAATAAAAGTTACCCTAGCTATCTTAAGCCCCTGAGATTAAAAAAAAATTAACAATTTGGTATAATCAATGCATATTCAAGCAGAAATGCATGTATATACAGAGGGACTTATTTTGGGTTTTTTGATTTGGTGTTTTACTCTGCCACTTGCTTTTGCTTTTTCTTCCTCTTAGAAACATATTATGGTTTCCTGGTGCCTGCCCATGCAAAAAACAAACAAAAAAAAGGAAACATATTATGAATATCCCTTCAGTACAGTATCTAGAGTTCTAACTTGTTTTATGTACTGATATATTATTCCATAATTTGTACCATAATGTATGCAACATTTAACTTATTAATAGACAATGTGTGTGTTTCTATAGATTTCAGAAATATTTACCTTTCTATGTCAAATCTATAATTTGGGGCCAAAATTTAAAGGACGGACAATATGAAATTTTGTCAAGGTCGTGAAGTACTGTGAATTCTTATATCAGCTGCTGTTTGGAGGATAAATTGACACCTCCAATTTGGAAAACTGGGCCTATCTACTAAATGAAACAAAAACTTTACCTTCAACCTAGCAATTCCACTCCGAAGTACAGATCCAATATAAATGTGTGCGCCAAAATACATGGACTAAATTGTTCTTATAGGATTACTTGTAATTCTTCAAAACCATAAACAATTCAAACATCCATCAGCAACACACCTAAATTATAGTAAAGTAATATGAAGAAATACTATGCAGCTATGGAGACGGATGACTGACAGCTATCCCCAGCAATGCTATTCTGCAAGGAACATTAACGTTAAAAGGAAGCAAAGTCAAGAGAATATATTCATGATGTTTTATTTCATTTATGTAAAGTATAAAAACAGGCAAAACTAAACTAACATTACATTCAGGATGGTGGTTCCCTTGGGGCAGTGGGAGTTGGTTGTAGTTAAAGAAGTGTTTGTATCCATTCAAGCTAGACACTTTGGACTTGTGATCTTTCTGGTATTATACTATAGCTTATTTAGAAAATGTTTTAAATTTTCTGTCATTCTTTTTTCCTTTATGGTTTCTCGCCTTCATTTGATACTGATTTTACCAGACTGATTCCATCCTGCATTCTCTTCTAATATTTTCATAGATTTATATTTTATAATCAGATATTTAATCTATCTGAATTTTAGTTTGTTTGTGGCATAAAATGGTCTTGCTGGGGTTTTTTTTTCATCTAGGTAGACTTATTTAATTAGTAACACTTAATTAACAATAACATTAATTCCCCTGTTCAATTGGAACATAGTATACATTAGATCCCATTTGGCCTTTGAATCAATTTTTGAATGCTGTTTTCTGGTTTTGCCACCTATTAATTATTTTTGTGCAGTGCAAGCACAATGCCATTTTAATTTTAGTAGCTTTGTTGTAAACTTTGATAGTAAGTAGACAAGATCCACCCCGTCTCCCCTCACTTCAATGTTCAATAAACCTCAAAACAATGCTGTATAATTTTGGTGAACCACCTCTAACTTCTTGATCTTAATGGTATAGATAATTACAAGGAAATTTTTAGAGATTTTATTTAGTAATTGCTGCTGAATTTTATCAAATTATTTTTCTATATCTATTGATATTATAACTAGTATCTATTAATTTTCTCTTTGATTTTGTTGATATATTAACTTATGAATATAGATTTAACAATATGAATCATCTTTGCATTTCTATAACAAGGTTCTCTTCAATGTTTCCTAAGGTTTAATACTCTACCTCTATGACTGCACACATCATAATTGAATACAGTACCTGGCAGGGAGATTACTTTATAAACCAGATGCCTAGGCCTTATTGTAACTGATTCAGAATCTTTGGAAGCAGAACCTAGGAATTTTAATTTTAATAATCTTGTGTCATCTTTATGCATATTATAGATGAAAAATTAGAGAGCTATTTATTCAGGATGTGTCATTTTTTAAGCAGCTGGATTTGATCTGATAGCATTTTAATTAGAATTTTTGTATCTATGATGGGTGAAATTGGTTCATAGATTTTTGTGCTATTTGTAACAGTATTTGTTATTAAGGCTATGTTGGCTTTTAAAATTAATCGATGAAATCTAGCAATGCTGGTGTATATTATATCAATAAGGTAGAAATCCCTAGAGCACCAATACAACCACAATTACCAATTTGGGAATAACATAGAAAACAAATACCATCTGTAAGACCAATGAAAACTATAAGATGCCAAGAAAAACAAATTAACAAAAGGTATGCTAAAATTTTTTTTGCAGAAAACTATTGAAGAACATTAAACACTTAAATAAATAGGAAAATATACCATGGTCATAGATGGGAAAATTCAATACAGGAAATAAAATAACCCATATACCCAATGTAATTCCAGTCAGTATCCCAACAGAGTTTTTCATGAATGCTGAAAAGCTGACTCCATGAAATTAATAAGGAAGAATTAGAGGGGTAAGAATAGATGAGACAAAAAGTAAGGACAATATTGGGAGGCTTGCCTGACTAGATATTAAATGTATAATAAAGTTATATTAATTAAAACAGTGTGGCATTGGACTTGAAAAATGAAACAAAATAGTGAGCAAAGCAACAGACCAACACAACCAAATATATGGAAACTTGATGTATCACAAAGGTGGCATTATAAAAAGTGGACAAAAGAATGAATTATTCAAGAATGGTGCTATTACAAGTATTTTCCATATAGAATATTATAAAATTGTATTCCTAACTCAGTCCGTAAAATTTAAAAAAACAAAAGTTTAAAAGTATGTATGGGTCATCAGCATAGTGACATAAGACATCCCCTGGAAAAGACTCCCCTCAGAATCAACTAATAAAAGGACAAATTCCACTTGCTTGGACCTCCAAAAGATGATAGAGATTGGAGAACAGCTCTACAAATGATGAATTAAAGAAAAAAGATTAGAATCACCAGAATCAAGCAGGGGCTTCCCATCCTGGACAAGCCAGTCCACGCTATGCCCCCCTCAATCCATCTTGCACAACTTAGGAGTCCCACAGAGGCAGCATGGTCCCAGTCCCTCCTGCTGTGGGTGCAGACCACAGAGTCATTCACAGCAGTGAGCTAGAACCCCATGCATATCCAGCCACAGAGACCCACGCCTGCAGAGACCAGGGTGAGGAGTGCTGCGTCCAAAAGTACTCCCAGGGGAAGGAGAGAAAGAGAGAGAGACTGACCATGACAGAACTGTTGGCAAGAGGGGAGCAGATACAGTCCAGTCTCAGCTTGCTGGACCAGCTAAATGTAAAATGGACAATTCTGGATTGACCTACCTTTCTGAAGTGACCCCCAACTGGGTCCCGGGGGCAGTATACCCTGATGGGGGTGAAACTGGAGACAGAAAAGCATCATGGGAAAAGGGTGGGGCAACTGAACTTCTGTAAGACATTTCAGTACTGAAATGTATAATTAAAGGGTACAGTGAATGAGGGAGAGAATTTAAAGCAATCATAGGAGCTAGGGAAAAAAACACTGCACAAAAACAAGCAGAACAGATCAAGATTCTTGGAGAAGGAACAGAGAAAAGGGATTTCCATCTGGAGGTGAAACAATTGCATGCAAAAAAGGCAATCTTAAAAATTATAACACATACTCAGGGCAAGAATAAGATGAAGAAGAGCTGAGAAAATCTGAACACTTAAACATAAGCTGTACTTAACGTCCAATATAAGTTGGATCAAGCATAAAAGAAGAGCCTTAGTACAAAGCCAGTCAGCAATAAAACCCCTAGGCAAGAGGGAGAAATTGACCTTCAGAGTTAATAGATCCAATAATCCATATGGCTGACATGAGCAAAATATTACAAGCCATATATGAGAAATAGGAAGATATGACTCACTCATGGGAACTAATTAAAACTTCAAAGATGACACAGACTTTGGAAGAAGTAATCAGAGATGTTCAAATAAATCTCCCAAATCAATTCAAGGAGATGAAGGAAAACATGGATATATAGCAAAAGGATATTAAGAAGACAATGAGTGAACATAAAGAATTTGAAAGTTTAAAAAGAAATGTAACATTCTGGAGCAGCTGGAAGGAAAAATCTGAGATGATGGTATGGTATCCCATGACAAACCCTGGGATCTGTCCTGTAAGTACTTGTTGAAGAGTGCTTTGAAAATTATTGCTTTTTTCTTTCTATGCTTTGTATATATGTTATATTATACAATAAAAAAGTAAAAAAAAAAAGAAGAAGAAAGAAAGAAACATAACAGAAATTATGGTATTAAAAGGCACAATAATGGAGATTTAAAATACAGTAGATGCATACAACAGAAGATGTGAACGTGCAGAAGAAAGAAAAGTGAACTAGAAGTCAGGGCAATCGAAATCATACAGTCAGAAGAACAGACAGAGAAAGGAATAGAAAAAATTAAGCAATATCTCAGGGATTCGAGTTACAGCATGATACAAATGTACGCATAATGGGTGTCACAGAAGGAGAAGAGAAGGGAAAGAGGGCAGAGAGAATATCTGAGGAAAGAATGACTGAAAATAACTTGACTCTTACAAAAGACATCATATACATTTCCAGGAAGTACAATATACTCCAAACAGAATAAGCCTTATTAGACCTAATCCGAGACATATACTAATCATAATGTCAAATGCCAAAGATAAAGAGAATTCTGAAAGCAGTAAGAGAAAAATGATTCATAACATACAGGGGATACTTACTAAGACTAATGCAGATTTCTCATCAGAAACCATGGAACCAAGAAGGCAAGGGTATGATATACTTAAGGTACTGAAAGAAAACTGCCTTTCAATCCTTTATCCCAAAAACTGTCCTTCAAAAATGAGGGTGAGTATAAAATATTTACACATAAATGGAAATTTGAGAGAGTTTGTCAACAAAAGACCTGCCCTAAAAGAATTACTAAAGGGAGTTCTGAGGTTAAAAGGTAAAGACAGAAGAGAGTAGCTTGGAGTAGTTACGAAGATCTTCAGTAAGGGTAACTAAAAACATAAATGCAAAACCCAATAATACAAATCCTCAATATACACTACTCTTTAATTACTGCAAGAGTCAGACTACAATTGAACAAGTAAAAGGCATATTCCATGATAATGAGTACACAAAATATAAAGAAATAATGTGGGCAAAAACAACATTAAGTGAAGAAAACGGAGGGATATGGGAGTAGATAATGCATATGCTATTGAAACTAACTTGGTATCTTTTCAAATTAGTAGGTGATAGACATAATTTGTGTAATATAAACCCCAGGGTAATCACAAAGAAAGTATTTTTAAAATATACAATAACAGAAATAAGAAAGGGACCAGTCAGATACATCACAAAAGATCAACTTTACAGAAAAGTAGGTTGCAATAAAAGAGTCTAAAAAAGATATCACATATAAAAACCAAAGGACAAAATGTCTGAAGTAAGTACTGTCTTCACCGTAATAACACTGAATAACAATGAATCAAACTCTTCAATTAGAGGACTCAGGTTGGCAGAATAGATACAAATGTATGATCCAACTATATGTTGTTTATAAGAGACTCCTCTTTAGACCCAGAAACACAAATAGGTTGAAAATGAAAGGATGGAAAATATATTCCATGCAAATCATAGCCAGAAAAAAGCTGGGGTAGCTATATTAATATTGGACAAAATAGACTTTAAATGCAAAACTGTTATAAGAGAAAATGAAGGGCACTTTAATAAAATTAAATATTAATAAAAGGGGCAATTCATCAAGAAGAAGAAACAAAATAAGGAAGCAAGGCACTGCCAAAACTGAAGGGAGAAGTAGACACATCTATAATAATAGTCAGAGACTTCAATACATGACTCTCATCAATAGATATAACATCCAGATAGGAGATCGATGAAGGAACTGAGAACTTGAAAAATATAGTAAATGAACTAGGCCTAACAGAACCATATAGACCATTGCACCCCAAAAACACAGAATATGCGTTCCTCTCAAGTGCTTATGGATCATTCTCCAGGATAGATCATGTTAGTTCACAAAACATGGTGCTCCATAAATTTACAAAGATTGAAATTATACAAAGCATCTTCTCTGACCACAATGGAATGAAGCTGAAAGTCAATAACAGGCAGAGAACTGAAAAATACAAAAAATATATAGAAGTTTAATAAACTCTTGAACAAAGTCAAAGAAAAATTGCAAGGGAAGTAAATTTCTTGAGAATGGGAATGAGAACACAACATATTAAAACTTATGGGATGCAGTGAAGGCAGTGCTAAAAGGGAAATTCATAGCTCTAAATGCTTACATTAAAAAATAAAGATCTAAAATCAAAGACCTAATGAAACATCTGAAGGAACTAGAAAAAGAACATTAAACTAAACCAAAGCAAGCAGAAAGAAAGAAATAACAAAGATGATAGTAGAAATAAATGAAATAGAGAATAAAAAACAATAGAGAACATTAACAAAACCAAAAGTTAGTTCTTTGACGAGATCAGTAAAATTGACAAACCCCTTAGCTAGACTGAAAAAGAGGAAAAGAGAGAAATTACAAATAAAATCAGAAATGAGAGGGGGAACATTACTGTGAACCCACAGAAATTAAAAAAGGATCATAAGAGTATACTATGAGCAACAAATTAGACAACCTAGATGAAATGGGCAAATTCCTAGAAACACAAGAACAACCTATAACAACTCTAGGAGAAATAGAAGGTATCAACAGACCAATTACAAGTAAAGAAATTAAAACACTCATCAAAAGCTCAGGACTGGATGACTTCACGTGTGATTTCTACCAATCATTCCAAGAAGAATTAATACAAATCTTGCTCAAACTCTTCCAAAAAGTTGAACAAGAGGAACACTACCTTACTCATTCACTACCAGCATCACCCTAATACCAATGCCAGATAAAGATGTACTACAAGAACAGAAAATTGCAGACTGATCTCTCTTATGAAATACATGCAAAAATCATCAGCAAAATACTAGCAAATTGAATCCAAAAGCACTTTAAAAGAATTATAGACCATTTTGAAATGGATTTTATCCCAATGTAAGGGTGTTCACATTTGAAAATCAATTAATGTAATACACCATGTGCTGGTTTGAAAGGATGTATGTCCCCTAGAAAAGCCATATTTTAATCTAAATCCCATTTCATAAAGGTAGAATAATCCCTATTCAATACTGTATGTTTGAAACTGTAATCAGATCTTCTCCCTGGATGATGTGATTTAGTCAAGAGTGGTTGTTAAACTGGATTAGGCGATGACATGTCTCCACCTATTTGGGTGGGTCTTGATAAGTTTCTGGAGTCCTATAAAAGAGGAAACATTTTAGAGAATGAAGGAGATTTGGAGAGCAGAGAATGCTGTAGCACCATGAAGCAGAGTCCACCAGCCAGCAGCTTTTGGAGATAAAGAAGGAAAATACCTCCCGGGGAGCTTCATGAAGCAGAAAGCCAGGAGAAGAAGCTAGCAGATGATGCTATGTGCCTTTCCAGATGAGAGAGGAACTCTGTGTTCACCATGTGCCCTTCCACTTGAGAAAGAAACTGTGAACTTCATCGGCCTTCTTGAACCAAGGTATCTTTCCCTGGATGCCTTTGATAGGACATTTCTATAGACTTGCTTTAGTTGGGACATCTTCTTGGCCTTAGAACTGTAAACTAGCAACTCATTAAATTCCCCTTTTTAAAGGCCATTCTGTTTCTGGTATATTGCATTCTGGCAGCTAGCAAACTAGAATACACCATATTAATAAAATTAAGGGGGGAAAAATCACACAATCATCTCAAAAGTGCAGAAAAGTCATTTGATAAAATCTAGCATCATTTCTTGATTTGCAAAAAACACTTTGAAAATAAAAACCATATGAAAAACCCACATCTAACATCATACTCAATGGGGAAAGACTGAAAGCTTTCCCTCTAAGATCTGGAACAAGGCTAAAGTTGCTAGAATGCAATATACCAGAAATGGATTGGCTTCTATAAAGGGGGTTTAAGTTACAAGTTACAATTCTAAGAATGTAAAAATGTCCAAATTAAGGCATCAACAAGAGGATACCTTCACTCAAGAAAGGCCAATCATTCCTGGGGTTTCTCTGTCACTTAGGAAAGCACATGATGACATCTGCTGGTCTTCTCTCCCAGTTCCATTGCTTTCAGCTCCTTATTCTAGTGGCTTTTTCTCTCTCTGAGCATCTGTGGGTCCTCTCTTAGCTTCTCCAGGGTAAACTCTGGGTTTCATCTATTAGCTTCCCTTGGTTCTCTCCAGGATCTGGCTTTTAGTTATTGTGGGTCCTTGCTTGGTATCTCCCAGGGCATCTCTGTCTGCATCTCCAAGTGTCTTTGTCTTCTCCAAACTGTCCCTCTCTTAAAGGACTCCAGAAATCAAATTAAGACTCTCCTGGAATAGGTAGGATCACATTTCCATGGAAACAAACCTAATCAAAAGATCCCACCCACAGTTGGGTGGGTCACATCTCCATGGATATAATCTAATCAAAGATCTCACCTATAATAAGCCTGCACCCACAGGACTGGATTAAAAGAACATGGCTTTTCTGGGGGCACATAACAATTTCAAACCAGTAGATGCCCACTTGTCACCACTACTATTCAACATTGTACTAGAAATTCTAGCCAGAATAGTTAGGCAAGAAAAGAAATAAAAGACATCCAAATTGGAAATGAAGAAGTAAAACTTTCTCTATTTAGAAATGACATGATCCTAAATATAGAAGGTTCTAAAAAAACTACAACAGTGCTACCAGAGTTAATAAAAAAATTCAGCGAAATGGTGGGGTACAAAATCAACACACAAAAATCAATAGTGTTTCTGTGCAGTAGGTAATGAGAAATATAAGGAGGAAATCAAGAAAAAAAATCCATTTACAATAGCAACTAAAAGAATCAAATATCTAAGAATAAATTTAACCAAGGATGCAAAGGATTTTTACACAAAAAACTGCAAAATATTGTAAAAAGAAACCAAAGACCTAAATAAATGGAAGGACATTCTGTGTTCATGTATTGGAAGACTAAATATTGTTAAAATGTCAATTCTACACAAATTGATTCAAACCAATCCCAATCAAAATTTCAACAGCCTACTTTACAGAAATGGAAAAGCTAATTATCATATTTATTTGTAAGGGTAAATGGTCCCTGATAGCCAAAAACATCTTGAAAAAGAAGGATGAAGTTGATTGACTCATACTTCCTGACTTTAAAGCTTATTACAAAGCTATAGCAGTCAAAAGAGCATGGTACTGACACAAGTGTAAATATACTGACCAGTGGAAAAGAATTGAGAGTTCAGAAATAGATCCTCAGTCTACGGCCAATTGATTCTTGACAAGTCCCTCAAACAACTGAGTTGGGATAGAATTGTCTCTTTAATAAAAAGGACTAGGAGAACTGGATATCCATATCCTTAGGAATGACAGAGGACCCCTATCTCATACCATATACAAAAATTAAACCAAAATGGGTCAAAGACCTAAACATAAGAACCAGGACTATAAAACTCCTTGAAGAAAATGTAGGGAAGTATCTCCAGGATCTTGGATTAGGCAATGGATTTAGAGTTTACATCCAAAGAAGTTTATGTTAGGCAGTGGTCACCTACCTCACTGGATCAGTACTTGCTCATAGCCTTTACTTTTTTCCCAACCCACCCATATGTGACAGTGATGTTTTTATATTCATATCCATTATATTTGAAATATTTTGTGCCAGTAATGTTTCTCTAGACATCTAGGCGACCATATTGCTTGCTACAGCTTTAGGATGTAAATTGAGAATTGGACTCATGTGGAGGATAGAAAGCAAGGAAACCAAAAGTCTGTTACAGCAGTTCAGACCTGAACTAAGTCAGTTGCAACAGGGATAAGAGAAGAAGCTGAAGGAAAGTTAATTTCTGAGGAGAACTGATATAGAAGGTGGGTGAGAAAAATAGTGAATCAAGGGTGACTCCAAGGTTTCCAGCTCAGAATTTTTATTTGTCAGAGCTGCCATTTACATAAATCCTATTAAATATACTCCAAATTGAAGGTGAATGAACTCTGTATTCAATATGTCTTAAAATCCTGTTAAATGTTTTCAACCTTTTTACAGGCATGGAAGGAAGAACAAGAACGATTAGCAGAAGAGGAGCGCTTACGAGAAGAAAAAAAAGCAGAAAAGAAGAGTAAGGAAGTTGGTAGAAAGAAAGGCAAGGATAAGGTAGAGAAAGAAGATAGTAAAACTTTGAAGAAGAAATCTTTTTTCAAGGAGAAAAGTAAAGAAGACCAAGTAAAGATGCCAGAACTCACAGATGAGTCCTCCCAGCAACCAGAGCCTGAGTTAGTTTACCCGGTAAAATCAGTTTTCTAAAAAACTTCTTTAGGTCATTCTTAATTGTTTTGGGAAAACATGGTTTCTGTGAAAACATATAGGGCTCCTTTGACTTCACTGACACCACAGAATGCTTTGAGATGTCTCTTGTATCTATGAGCTTGACCTGTATTCCTTCCTCCCACATGTAGAACCCTTCCTTGCATCCAATCACCAGGAAGGAAACATGTTCAGTTCAGTTTTTCTTGAATGCCTGGAAGCTAGGTTACTAGAGAAATGTGACACTAAAGCATTCATTTAGGCATATGTAAATTAACAACCCTGGTAGGTTAATATGGACCAAAGTTTGGTTTTATCTGCCTCAGATGGTAGGGCTTGCTTAGCACAGTCAGTTGCCTCTCTGCCGCCACCAAGTTTGTATCTTAACTGCTTCTCTAAAACCCTCCCTCTCCCAATCTTTCCATCAGAAACCTTAGTGAAGGAAAAAAATGGAAATTAACCTTAACAGTCCCCTGTCCTCCTTTTTCTCTGTCACTCTAAACTAGTGGTTCTCAAGCTTTAACACACATTAGAATCACCTGGAAGGTTTTAAAAACACAGATTGCCAGACCCCACCACCAGTATTTCTGATTCAGTAAGTCTGGTGTGAGACCAGAGAAGCTCCATTTCTGACAGATACTCAGGTGAAACCGCAGGAAGACAACTGACACTGTAAGCTCCCTTCTTCCTTTCTACCTCTCAGAAATTGCTCCCTTCTTCCCAGTCCAGTGCCTCCACTCTTCTTCCTATTTTCTCTAAAAGTCAGAAATTAATCAAATAAACTCAGTTAGCAACATTTTAGCAAAATTTCCTTAACATGTGACCTCTGAGGTTGTAAAGGGTCCATTACCTCAAAAATAACAGTTCATTCTAAACAGAAAATTCACTGCCAATTAAACAGAAATTCATTTCTTCTCATGCTGCTTTGGCAATCATATAATGATTTGATTTGGACTGGGTTATGAGAAATACTGGTTAATAAAGTTTAAAATTGTCCTTTAGTTCTGCCTGTCATTGTAACACCAGAGGCGGTGCTAAAGATTACGTATGGAGACCAGCATCATGGGTCTACAAAGTGACAAGCAAACCATCTAGCAGAAATTAAACTATGGCGACTGTAATTGGCTAACACTGACTAGTTTATTTTTGTCAATTGCAGTTCCACAATGTCAAATTATCTTGGTGTTTTCTTTTCTAGTTTCGAGGATATAATATGGGAGATATACCCATCCAAATCTCTGGGACAAACTACTATTTATATCCTTCAGATGGAGGACAGATTGAAGTAGAAAAGACATCGTTCGAAAAAG
Source organism: Myrmecophaga tridactyla (assembly GCA_004026745.1). Taxonomy (NCBI): domain Eukaryota; kingdom Metazoa; phylum Chordata; class Mammalia; order Pilosa; family Myrmecophagidae; genus Myrmecophaga; species Myrmecophaga tridactyla. Next base: position 1,499 of record PVIY010033981.1, on the reverse strand, counting down.
GTACATTTTGAAAGTGGATGGCCAATGGCTTGAAAGATATTAACCCATTTCAGATAATCTTAGGCTCTTGAAGCTATTCCTGAGTGTTAGAGTGAGAGTGGGGGTTTACCCACTGCAATTCACTTATGTTCACATTCGACTATCATGAATGATTCAATATAGTCACCTGAGGGTTTAGCTGGGACATCTAAATATGATCATACCAGTGGTTAAGTATTAAAATTGTTCCATACTATAGGTAAATATTATAATACAATGGCAATAAGCAAGCTAATTTATTACCAGTATTAATTCATATATATGTGTCTAAGCACATACTGTGAATTTAGAGCATTTTTCTGGTGTGGGCTCTGAAGCACAGAACTTGGGGACTTATGGTTAATATTCCATTATTTTAGCTATAGAGAAATTTCCTCTATATTCAGAGGTCTTTAAGTGGGTGTTGTAGTTTGCCAGCTGCCAGAATGCAACACACCAGAGACGGATTGGCTTTTAATAAAAGGGGATTTATTTTGTTGGCTCTTCAGAGGAAAGGCAGCTAACTTTCCACTGAGGTTCTTTCTTACGTGGAAGGCACAGGATGGTCTCTGCTGGTCTTCTCTCCAGGCCCCTGGGTTCCAACAACTTTCCCCAGGGTGATTTCTCTCTGCATCTCCAAAGGCCTGGGCTGAGCTGTGAGTGCTGAGATGAGGAATGCTGAGCTACTTGGGCTGTGCTACACTGAGCTCTCTCATTTAAGCACCAGCCAACTAAATCAAACATCATCCATTGCAGCAGCCACGCCTCTTAGCCCAACTGCAGATGTAATGAGCAACAGATGAGGTTCACGTACTATTGGCTCAAGTCCACAGCAACAGAACTAGGCACGTTCACCTGGCCAAGTTGACAACTGAATCTAACTACCACAGTGGGAGAGGCAGATAAACTGAGAAAGACTGAGTCTGGAAAGCCTCTAAAGGGCACACTTAATTCTTCTCAAGGGAAGACCTGGGGTCTAGAGAGGCTGTCAGGAACATCTTGGCAGGGCATATCTTTTCACTCTGCCTTAAAGATCCTCTAATTGGGTTTGGGGAGCTGTCCTTTATTTGACAGCTTATTATCTGATGGAGGGCGGTGGTCTCTGAGAGCTATAAAGAGGTCAGTGTGGAAGGATTGCGATCAGGCCCTTGCTTAATGGCCAGGAGATTATGTACCCCAACAAGGGAAAGCATGGCTCCCTCTTCCCAGCCTCCCCCTCCTTCTATGACACCAGTTCACCCCTTTGTCCCCTTTATGTTTGTCTGTGCCTCACTTGCTGGGTCACACTGAAAAATCAGAGAACTCCCAAATACACACCCCATTCTAGAAACCACTATTTGTACTTACTTTCCTACTTTATTTCCTTGCTTCCTCCCTCCTTCCATTTCTTTCTTTCTTTCTTTTTCTTTCTCTCTTTCTTTCTTTCTTTCTTTTTCTTTCTTTCTTTCTTTCTTTCTTTCTTTCTTTCTTTCTTTCTTTCT